>JAIPMN010002304.1:4524-24288 GCA_020650975.1 Apostichopus californicus
AGTGACGTGGTTGAAACTCTCTAGAGCGAATGGAAAGGGGTGAAGGAGTGGGGGGGGGGGGGTTGTCAGGTATTGGTACATAAGTACGATATATCCAGGGAACTCGGTTCCAAAGTTTGCGTGGTGTAAGAGCACTGTGAACAATAACATAGCTTGTATTACAATTTTTCTCATCCAGTTACATATCCGCATGGTGGAGAGAGGTATGTCAAGTCAGGGCAGGGGTGGGAGGGGGGGGGGGTGAGGACCGACCGGCCTTAAATATACGTAGACGGTGACTGGAACTCAGAATGTATTCTTTCTATAACGCGTTGGACTGTCTCCAACTAAAAAGGACCCACGCCCTCACCCACTCTTATCACCTCCCACTTTTACCCCCGGAAGATATGAAACTATCATCTTAACAGAATATTGAATAAAAAAAGCAATCGGTGTGATTTTCTACTTTAGGACCCTTCACTTTATCCAAAAGCAAAAAAAAAAAAATCAAATTTATTTCAGCCTGTACTAATAGGCCACAAAAACACAAAAGTTGAATGGTTCAATCAATCATATTCGCTGTGTCTGTATTATAAGGGTTGAGATACGTGACTTATCATGTGTAATCGACTTTCTCCGAAATTTGTGACTCGCCCATAATCGGGGTGTCATGTAGGCGTTAAGATTCGATAGCGAAATTGATTTACACAATTAAAAGGCATCCACGAATATAAGATATTTAGACAAACGTTTAAGCAGAAAGTTCCAGTAAAACCAATTTCATATACGTATAGTATTTTACGAGAATCGAAAGCTTTACTGGAAATCTTCACAATGGCGTTTGTAGTTTGTTTATCGGAACTCAGCTGTAAACAGAAACGATACACAGACCGTCTTCGTTGAACTCGGTAAGGTCACGTTACTATGCGTTTCATTGACAGAATAAACAGAGTACATAAACGTCATCCAAATACCAAGAAGGATTCGTCCATATATTGTAGCTATATGTGAGAATTGATACATTTATCTAGGTCAGTTCTACCATCGTATCATACCAATTTTCACCATTTATTCAACTTTTAGCATGAAAATATTTGTATATAATTCCAATAGTAATAAATATTACAAAATATAACCTTATTTGAAACAACTGTGCTTGAAACCATCCTACTTAATAACAATATACCCTTTAAAATAATGATACTGCCCTGAGTGACACAGCGCTGATCTCATTGGGTTAAAGAAATGAATATTCAGTATAAATGAATAGGCGGAAGCCAAAGCACGTTTTATCACAGAGAACAGCTGAAACACGTCCAGTTGAATTGCACAATCAAGCACCGTAGGCACGATAAGGGTAAAATATCGAGAAAGAAAAAGTCACTAACAACGTGCATAATTGCGAACCAAAGGAAAATTTTACCGGATATTTACCTGTCTTGAAGCAAATTGGATATATCTTAGGAACATGCCTCGTGTTGTTCCGGATCAAAGAGCTAAATTTGAAAATGATGAACTTTTCCGAAAGTTGAGTAGGGAGACGGAGGTACGTATACCATACACTACCACTTCTACTACTACAATGTTGCTATTCTTTAACATAGGTACGATACACTTAGCTTGTAGTACGTACATACACTTGTTTTCACTGTGTAACAAACGCTGAACAGGTACAACTCCGATCGAGTGGAGGGTACAGGCCACATTATGTGCCCTTGACCGAGGAAGGCGAACAAGGTAAGCTAAAAAGGAATGTTAGGGCTAAAATATGACCGAGTTAGTACGTACTGTACATAGATAATGACAATGTTTGTTTGGGTCTGTGGGCAGCATTTGTTTAGTTTATGGCAGCCATCGTGCTACAGTTATATCTTGTGTAGGATGTTACACATATATGTTGCCTTTTCTCCGGATTGCAACTTAAATTTAGAATTGGAAATACCCTTAAGTAAGCCAGTGGTTATAAGGAAGACTACGTTAGCAAAGTCGTGGCGACAGTCACCTATTAGTTGCATATTTCTTTGCCTGGATTAGCTTCTAGCATCAAACTAATAACAAGTTTTCTTTTCATGTTAAGGATTAGAATATCATGTAACATCTCCGAATTTAGCATGTCCAAAGTATATATAAACACGTACCTAGTAACAACAGGGGCAATTTATGTCGATAAAGGTATACCCGCTTGCATAAAATAATTTACTTAGTACAGTTGTAAAGTTGTCGGAATTTAGCAGAAGAGATTTCAAGTGAATCAGTCAATATAAACTTAATGAAATTGAATGGTTCTTATGAAATTTCTTAGTAACATTAAAGGAAATTAGAATAACCAGCTTGCTTGCTGTATCTTCTGATAAAGAGGTGGAACCTAATTGATACCAAGATTTCCAATGTATAAGTTCCAAAAACTATCATATTAAATACATTAGTATATGTTGCCATCGGTTCCTATACTCTCCTGTACGTTTTAGAAGAAGAGGAAGGTAGTTGTTGNNATTATAGTTGTTGCACCCCACCCCCCCCCCCCCGCCCACTACCTCCACCCAACCCTTTAATAATGTGTCCTCCACTGTGATTTCCATTGTCATTTTGTGTAAAAGTTTGACATTCACTGTTCGTTTATAAAATATCATTTTGCAAAAATAATTAAAAAGTGATTAATTTAAAAAAATGTAACCACCAAGTTCAATCATCATATTTCAGATGCAGAAATCTATAAAATAAAATAAATTGAAATACTATCAATAAATTTTAATATTAATCCTATATTTTCATTTTTAATAATAATAATTGAATTTGAATAGGGCAGAGAAATTTGTGGATTCCAAACGCGGGATTCGAGTTATTGGCCATAACAATGGCAGTTCCAGATATACCAACTGGACTACGCAGTTCCAAATTAATCCTATATTTAAATTAATGCGATCAAAAACGGTTTATCTTTCACTGGTACAAAGTTTACCAAAATGTTGATTTAGAGTGCCAAGAAAAAAAAAGATAGTTCATAAATAATTTGTAATTATGATGTCACGTTTAATTAACAAATTAAAACATCTTTGGAACACTAACAACTTCATGTTATGTTTTCTTCAGGACAAGATTATTCGAACAAAGTTGTGTTAAATGTCGTTGCTTAATTTAACCAGTAAATCACCACGTTGTTAGCCGTATGGACAATATAAAATCGCTTACAAGTGGATTTAATTTATTGCCTACCGAGAGACACTTTATACTTTCTCTGTGCCACCAAATATTGTATCATAAACGTTATTTTGCAATGCAATGATAATAAATAATACTAATTATTCCCGGTATAGAACAGGCATGAGTTTCAGGAAAAATCGGCCGAAATTGTAGACGTTTTGTGACAACAACAAAAACGAAAGGAAAATAATAGAATGGAGAAAAAGAAAACCGTGGGGTTCATATGAAACATATTATGTAAACAAATTTAAATGATTTTTGTCTGGTTTCAAAACATCTTGTAAAGTAATTAGTGCCGTTCAAGTCCTCACGTTGATGTTACCAAAGAGAGACGCGAGTGCATATTCTTTAAGAATGAATGAGCTTTGTACATAGAAGTTCATCAATTCTTAATCATCGGAAGTAATTTGGTGTGTCAAAAGACCCACTAGTGATTTCAAAAGTCACGGTAATTTCACACATAGTATTTAAAAGAAAAACAAACTTTTTCTTTCATAACTATTTAAAATATTTACACCCCCATGTTGTGCTGACTCACCATAGACTTTTCTCTGTAACAGAGCAAAACACAATGACACCATTGTTAAAATCATTATAACATTCCCTCCTCCCTCTGCATCAAAGGATGCAGTACGTGTCTGTGGGTTCATTGATGACTGTATGCAAGGCCTGCAAATTGTAACCATTTTAAATAACAATATCGGCCATTTTAGAAATGAAACAAGTCAGCATTTCACCAGTGATCAAGTTTACATCACTCAATATAACGATAATAATGAACAGAGGCTTAGGCTATATAGGCTAATTCATGGTCCCCAACTACGGAACAGCTAGAATATAGGATTGTTCTGTGTCCACGTTACATATCCATTCAGGTAGGCCCTACATCAGTTGAGTATACCATGCCAAGAGGGTACACAACAACAACACAACTGATACACAGTGGAAGAAATTTGTATACGCAGTTCAATCCATAAACCAGAGAAATGACACCATAAATACAGTTTAACAATACACCCTTTAATATTCACAAAATGACACTCATACAAGGTTTTGTCAAGTGGTTAAACAAGAAAGAAAGAAGAATTGTCGAAAAATCCCGGTTAGTTGATGTCTTACATTGTTGGTACTACACGGTCTACTACATAGCCTAGCCTATATACGAAACTCGTGTTGCAGAAACCTTTGATCAGTTGTATACAAAGGCATATACACTGTAATATCTCCAGAATGTATGCAGTCACAGCCACCATGACAGGCCAATATGTTGCAGTATCACGTTCCTCAATGAGCTACAGTCCTATACACATGAATTAGCTGTGTGATTTGTCAGTTGAATGCAGGAGACGACGTTGTATATGATGGCATGCATTCAAATATTAGTTTACTAAAATAGCAGTTTTTCTTCTGCGAAAATATAAGTGATTTATATAACTACAGTACAATGTCGCATGAACATTGATCCTATTATCCTAAACTATTAAAGACATGAAGAAGTCGAAACTGTTTCATGAAATACAAATACATATGTATATATACATTACTTGATAGGTCAACATTAATAACATAGTTTGCATGAAAACAAACGTACATGACAAAATAATTAAACAGTAACTTGATATCTTGGAATTAGTAATATTTCAAAAAGCAAGCTTTGCTGAAGGAAGAAATCAAAACCTAAAATTGATAACATTGACAAATTTTGATATTAACTAAAACAGAGTCAAACCAACAAAAGATCAACTATAAATTTCATGACTACACCTCCCTCCCACTCTTGCACCGCCCCTGCATATGGAAAACAAGGAACATTAATCAGGGAAAACAGAAATAAAAATAAACAAGTCAAAATGTTATTTAGGAGGACCATTCGTCTATAGAATATAAAGCTTTGCTGAACAGTATTCTAGTCACTTGCACAAATCCGTTCCAAAAATATCTAGCTAGAACGAAAATGATTCGCTTGAGTTTATTTTTATTCAGCAATCAATGTATCACGTAAAATGATTTCTGTACATGGTAAAATAATGATAAGGTTACTGATTTATAGATTATATTATGAATATGATGTCTTCTATGCATGCAGATATAACTTTATATATCTGCTTTCGCACACTGTCTGCGGTATATACACGGTAGTGGGAGGTAGTTTAAACCGCAAACCATTTTTGGCAATGCTCTCTTAAATCGTTAAGCGATGTCTAACAGATATATTTAACCGGAGATTCGGTTGTGAGGTAAGTAGGACGTTGCGGTGACGTTTGTAAAATTTGCTACCCTTCGATCGTGAACCGTCGTGTGTAAAATAATTAACATTAATGTGGGTAGAACATCGATTGTTTGAACAGAAATAGTTTTATTGAATTATATAAAAAAAAAAAGGAATTTACTGTGCTTACCCAACATACCTATATACATTACATGATTCTTCATTAGAACACAGTGTATTCGCCATGTCATTTAAAATACCAGACCCTTTCTGTAAGAAAGTTATCAGGTCGAAGACTTTTGCATACTATAAATTCGAAATAAAAATAAAGCGTTTACACGATTTGTTTTGCAAAATAAAAAATGTTTTTAACTTATTCAATTTTTTTTTTTAAATATAGAGGATTTCCAATAAATTAAATTAGTAGAAGAGTGTTTTAAACAGACTGTATAATTCGATATCAAAATGATGGTTTAATATAGATATATACGCAGAATAAACCAATATATATTTATTAGGTTTAACATAATATGCAAGCCATGATATAAGCTACCTGTTAACATCATATACAACCATACATAAAATACAAATAGTTATGAAGTAAATGATTATACTTAACTTGGCCTAACAAATATCCAATATGTTGTTATATACTGTATAAGGCCTTAATCTGAAAACGTAATATACCAGTTAACCTGATTTAATCATACACAGGATAAACTTACATTTTATAGTTCAGGTTTAATTTCATATATATAGAAACCTGATATACATGTTATAGCATCAAAAGAACCTCTGACATATACCCTCATAATAACTTGAGCAGAATCAACTTAAGGTTAATCCTAAGAAGTTTTAGTATGTTTAGGTAGATTTAGCCTGAAAATTAAGAATTAAGGTAATTCCAAATATTATCGTCTTGCTCAATTGCGTTGTTATTTTAAATGAAAGAGAAATTCCATAAGTCACAGAAAATGATGATCTTTATGTCGGTATGTATATCATCTTTAATGAGATGTAATTTAATACATTATCAATGAATTATGAAAATTAATATAAGCAGTTGTATATTAAAAAATATGAATCAATGATAAAAAAAGGTTATATTAACAGTTGCATATTTAAAATAATAAGATTTACTGAGATACTTCCTTAAGATAAAAGTAAATTACTAGATGGACTGTTTTCATTATCATATATTTACCGTTCAGATGTATGTATTTAAATAATAAATAAAATATGTATGAAGACGATATGAGTGATGAAGAAAAGCTTGTAGGCAAAGTTAGAAATGTATACTGTCTCTCGTAACAAAATATTTTGAGAGATTGGTGGTTGTTTAAAAGGAAGATTTTTCATCATTTCCATCATTTCAATACAACAGGTTCTCCTTAGACAAATCGCAAAAAAATTGTTCTGTAGCTATATCTGGTTTTCATGCTCTTTTTTCCCCAAATGTTTTGTTTACGTTTAACTTTAGAAGAGCCGTCATCCTACCAAATGCTCATTTGAAATGAGTATCTGTTATTCTATTTATAATTTACTGTATTAATATTCTAAAAGCTGTTCTTGAAAATTATGACTCGACACATGTTAAGAGGGTTTTGATTCGTTGAAAGGTTTTTATATTGGGTTAGAAACAATAATTTCATTCAATTCGAACAGAAATATTTAACTTTAGCCTACATGAATATAAAACTATTTATCAAAACGTGGTATATTTCACAAAGAAACACACAAAGAGAAAAATTAATGAAACATTATAGCGGTAACAAAACGTAAACCGTTAATGATATATAACTTACAGGTATACAGTATATAGCAAAGATTCAACTGCTTCGGTTTGAAAATAAAGGTCACAGCATGATAAATAATACTTATTCTGAAAATTTGTAATCAATTTTCATAACGCCTTTCCACAAATATTAATAGCTTTTAAGCTTTTTGTTTCAACTTAAGATCTCTGGTTTTAATAATACGGTAGCTGTGGGCGTCCGCTTGTAACAAGGCTTTGTGCTTGCATGTATTAGTATTTTTCAAAACACAAATTTCCTTTGATTTCTTTGGATTAAGCAGTACGCAACAAATCCTTGTGATTGAGTAGAATAATATTTGATAATTTATAATTGAATCAAGTTATATAGATATCTTCACCATTTCAGTAGTTCACTCTTTCAATTCTTTAAAAGATTGACACTAACTATTAATATAATGCCATGTTATGATATATAAGCTACTGCTACGTTATAGGAACAAAGATGGGATGAATCACATAAGCTGTATGATTCAATTAAGAAAAGAATTAAGAAAGAAGGAAGATACATAAAATATTTTAAGAATTGTAAACTTCACAATGACCGTAATCATGTAACTTCTTAATAACCACGTTTCAGTCCTCTTATGGTAATTTATAATATCTTTATCTTGGTAATTGTCATTGTACAAACGTACCGTACGAAAATGTAACTTGTTCAATTCACCCGCCAAGGACTTTAAATTGAACCTTGGAATTTGAATTACCAAACAATCGGTTTTAAGAAGTCTTACGGAAATAAGTTGACTTTAGTTTATTTTGAATGTTATATTATAACGATTTTTAAACATATCACTAGATAGTATATCCTTGAACAATGAATGAGCCATCCCAAAACTGAAAATCAAACAAGGATGCAATACTTTCCCAATGGAAAATTTGAAGAATAAGACCAAAAAAGAGAAACGAAATAAGGAAACAATTGTCCCTCGAACATGTCTAAAGTATATTATTATGTGGATCTTCATCATAATGGAAACAATACTCACTTTATATTTGTTCTATAAAACAAAATAATTTCCGTACAAACATTGCCCGATGAAAACAAAACTTCTTTCAAAGAACATTTTAGCTTTTGTTTCTTGAATTTGAAGTGAGAAACAGTGAATAGTATACCGTAAATATATACGTTTTCAATGGAGTATTTGGAAAATAAGTATGAAACAACTCATCGAAAAAATGAATGAACAGTTTTGTTTGCCATGATCATACATACATACATACATATAAAATACAACAACAAAACTAACAATGAACTAATGGACCAGTGAATTTTATGGTTGGTTCATTGTTAGTTTTCATAAACCAATGAATAAAGTAAAACTTGAAAAGTTTTGAACATGTTTGCTATTATGCCCATGAATTAAACAATAAAATAAAGCAATAACAAAAGCTCTCCAAACAATCTACAAATGAACTTTTCTGTTTGTTCTTAAATGAATACTTAATTGAGTATTTAACTCATAAATACTCCAAAGAAAAGGACAAAAAACATCAATCAATAAAATAAATATTTATGAATGTTATGAAATGAATATTCAACGCAGTACTTGACTAATTGTTGATTAACACTTGTTATTGGTATTATGCAGAATTTCAGCCGCTAGAACAAAACCATTATTTGACTAATAACAGTATTTGAACAAAGAATAATCAGAAGAAAACAATCTTCTATGAATGTGTTCATTTTGGTATTAAGTGAACCATAAGTGAACCATAATCATTCAATTTGTATTAACGTTTTAATTTACATTTACATGAATATTCAACAATAAGAGCAACAAAACAACAACAAACCTTTGAACATTTATGTTCCGAAGTTAAATGAGTTTTCAGTTTTCAATGCAATATTGGACTAATCTATATATGACCACAAGAATTAGAGTCGATATTTCTTACATGGATTTTCAATGCAGTTTGTAACCAATAAATATAATAATAGACAAGACAGAAGGGAAAAGATATAATTATGTTACACTTACACACTTCTAATTATCAATTACCTTGCAATGTAAAAAAGAATGTATTATGTAATCAAAATATGGGAATATTATATATTATTGACCTTTCTACCAACCGTATGCTAAGAATGTACCACAAACAAAACATTCCATGATATTAAATTGTTAAGAAATGATTCTAATTATAAAATATCCAAATTCATGTTTCCCATTTTTGTATCCACTTATAAAGGACTAAAAACACTTTAAACATGTTTTAAAATGATTTGCCTACTTTCTGGTACATTTGTTTTATATTATTTGGAACTTCATATACACAGCTTTCATATGGCTTGTGAAAAAAGGTTAACCCTGAAATCACAGCAGTTTTATTGCTTTTGTTTTTATTTTGAGTGGCCAACTATTCCCACAGTTTCTTCCATAATAATTATAGGATCGTTGCCATGGTGATGAAACGCCTTATTTCCCTTCCTCCTTCGACAAAATCGTTCCATTATATTTTGTACTCTATGATAAGTCTCTTAGCTATATTGACGAGAAAAAGTTGTCACATAGACATCTACAGAACGTGAACCAGTTTTGCGAATCTTGGTAGAATAAGAAATACGTCAATTTCGGAACTTTCTACACGAAAAGTATCTCATACTGTTTGTTTTAGTTATCGAATATAATATGATATCAAACAGAATTTACAGCAGAAGAAAAGAAGCACACTCGCCGATACTTATATTTAATTTCTCTTTCTTTCTGTCGACAAACTGCTCTGTGAATTTCTTGTTATAGTTATAGGGAGGTACACTTATCTTGCTCTTAATATAGATCTGTAAATTGGCTCACTGTAAAACGTGGTGATGTGGTTTTACTTACTTCTTTTCCTTATTTACCTGCTTCCTCACAAATGTAGCACTGTCACTTTCCAGTGACTACAGTACAGTGACCCGATAACATTTATAATACTAATAATTATAGGAGTGTTAGCTCAGTGGTTAACGTCGATGCCTTTCAATCCATAAGGTCCCGAGTTCGAGTCACTCCAAGATTAATGTATGTCGTCCAGTTACAGAGTTGTTGACAATTGACAATTCATAATCATGGACGTTAAATATGAATCTAAGAGACTGGCTTCGGTCAGCTTGCGGCTTTGATAAGCCAATGGTGGCTTCTTCGCGAGTTCCTGCTTGCAGGAGGATCTAAAAATACATACTGTCCACCCTTAAAGAGCAATCACTTCCGGTCAACCATTCTCTTTCCTTATTTTTTTTGTGCGTCGGTTTTGTTTATCATCGCGTCTCTCTGGTACAATCCGTCCTGACGACTCTTGTTGATGTTGTTTACTTTATTCGTGTTTATTATTTTCTTCATTCCCAGATCCGTTACACTGGATATCGAGACAGATCATTAGAAGAAAGACAAGTTCGTTTTCAAGCGAGTTGTCGTGAAGGCCATGCCGAAATTGTAAGTTTCCATTCCGGGACAAGTTAGCCTAATTGGGATTAGAAAACACTGGAACTTTTAATGAAAACGTCCTTGGGAATTCTTTTCATTGGATTTAATGACATAAATTTGTGGTTGTAGGTCAAAAATAAGAAAAACTTGGGCAGCGAGTTCAGTAAACGCTGAATGTACAGTTCATAGTGCTAGTCGATATAGCTCTCTTGTGTAAAATGAACTTCATGTAGAAATATATCTTCCATGTATGTTAATTTGAATTTATGTCTCAGGTTAGAAAACTATGTATTTATGATCAGTATACTGCGTGTTAACTTACATTATTTGTTCCCAAAGTATCGCCAAAAATATAGACTCCCCTCTCTTTATATGGATACGACGTGAATCTCTTTTGATTATTTTATCTCGCTATATATTTATATATATTTATATTCAATCATATCATTTCATAGCTTTCTCAGAAACGCTTATCGGAGTAAGTTGAACCAGAACACAGAACACATATAAAACCAAAACAAAAAATGTTAATTGAAAACGTTGTCATTGGCATTTCTCACAAAGAAACGAAAGAATGGGTAAAAAGATAAATTAATTTATTACGGTATTAACTTCTTTCTTTTTTTCTCCTTTCTTCTTCAGGCATTTGTATCTACAGGCACAAACATACCGCTATCTTTCTTGTCAAACGCTTGGAGCGAAAACAAAACTATAAAATCAGTAACGCGAGAATTTGTTGATTTCGATAGAGAAGTTGGAAAGGTAAGGCTTTCAAAAAATATCTTATTTTATTCAAAAAAAAAACTTTCTAAAAATAAATCAGATTAGTACAAGCACCACAGGGGGAGCTTTACTCATGCAGGGCGTTTTACGTTACTTGTGCTATATGTTATCAGACGTTCGAAGAAAGGACATATAACACTTACATGATACATACGTACAATCGTATTTTAAACACAGCACTTTCGATTTTATTTCATTTGGATCCATTTTTTGTCTTGTCATTTTTTTACTCACAAACTTTTAAAATTGTATCAAATTGCGGTAACAATATGTCATATTTCACTGTGCTGGTTCTCTGTAAAAAGCTTTTTTTGGTCTGTTTTCTTTTGAAAATGATGTTCAATACAACCAATCCTGAAGTAGTTGTATACTGTATTATAACTATAATACTTAGTAAAGACACACTTGTCTTACAGTAAAACTTTTCGGAGTTCAAACCGACCTTCAATGTTATGAACAAGCCAAGATAATGTAGCTATAGAATATGCTATTTGGGTGTAAAATGTTTGTTGCAGTTGAGAAAGGGAACTTGTAATTAGATAATAGACTTCCTGTTCGTATACAGTTTCCCCTTTGAACCTTTGCCCTACAATTCACCTATTTGCAACAGATAGTTGACACGATGTATATGGCAAAACCAATTTGGGTTTCTAATCAGAAATGAAAGACTATTTTTAAATGTTTAAAGATATCTATAATTACTTGCTTCAAATTTAATTCCATGTATTTGCAATTAACTTTAACATATTGTGAATTTAATTAGAGATACATCAATAAACTTACAGATATCATGAAGAGAATTTCATATATTTTTTGAGTGCAAGGGAAGTTGAAGATAAAGCCTAGTTTTAAAGGAGTTAAGGATATGTTTAAATGATCGTCTCTTAACATGATTTCAAGATATTTGTTAATGCATATTCATTTGAAAGGTGTCTATCCTTTGTTTTAAAGATATCTCTAATTCGAATAAAAGATGGAACTATCTTCAATTTCTTTCATGTATAGCGAGCTATAAGTTGTACACTATATATGTTTCTTTGGCAACCTTTATAAGAGATATTACTAAGAGAATCGAAGATCTTTCTAATTCATATGAGGTTATCTTTTATATTGTTTGGCATTTAATTTATCTCTAATTAATTCAAGGTTATCATTAATTAATTTGGGAAAATGGCTGGCCATATACGATTCCAATATCGAACTCCTTGGTGCAATACAAAATTAGGGGCGTATACTTTCGCATATACATTGGGAGCCGTGTCTACGGCTCTATATGTCATTAATGTTCATGACAACTTCATGGTTAGGGTTACTATAATTACTCCTATTAATATCCATGTCAAAGCAGAACTGCTAAAGCGAACGACGTGCGTCACAAATTTTAATCCTTTCAATTCAAACTATCGTGATTTGCTAATTGGATAGGGTGTTACCTCATATAGCACAACCGATGCTCTCCGGTGAGACAACTAGTTTCACGATAAACTGTATATACATCGATAAATTACATATATTGCGGTTCAATTCGCGCAAGACAAACACTTTCTTGACTAATGTCAAGTCTTATATAACATATACACGTCTGCCGAGCCGATGGAGGAACAGAATAATTGAAAGCTTTTCTTAAGAGGCTTTGAACTCCTCGCTGCCCTGCCATCCATTCGAATACATGCATCTTGGTAACGTTAAGTAATTCAACTTTTATTGCAACTAATTAAAACAATGAGTATTCTGTATTTGAAAGAAAGCGTTCCCTTGCATGTAAATGAATTATTATTACAAAGTGACTGGGCGACAGACTTTTCAGTCGATCGGAATGGCTAATGAAACATTATTGCTAATTAGCAAAGAAAAATGCCGATTGTAATGATAAAAATAGATAGGGCACATGTAGGTTTGTCTAGAGTTTGATCAAATACAATCTTAGTTAGAACAATACTATTTATGTACGCCTGATGAACTTTCTAAAGCTTTTTAGCGATCAAACGCATAAGTATATACAGCTAAGTTAAACATATTAACGTTAACCCTATACACGCAACGGGTTACAAGAATTATGGATGCCCTCGAACCAAGGTACAATCTTAAGCGATTAATAGCTTTACAAGTAAACTAGAAAATTTGTACCGTTTAGTATACGCTCGGATTTTTTATTCCCCTCCTTTTAGCCTTGAGAGTTGTTTGCCCACACACGTCAGTTTTGGCTAGTTCATATTCGTCTCTTGAACACGTTCGATTCACCTTTAAGGCTCTGTAGGCGGGTATCTTGATAACCTTGCCCCTTTCACCTTTGGACATGGCCGTGAGGAGTATACTGCTCTCTCTCTATATATGTATTTCAGTCCTATCGGAAGTTATCTGCAAAAATCCGTACACATGTCTTTCGACAGTTAACCCAAAAGATCGTTAAATGAACTCTTCTTTTTTTTTTTTAATGTATTTTTTTTGAGAACCTTCGTTTTTAATTTGTCGGGCAAACGGTTGATGTGTTCATTTTTAAGCATCTGTAAAGTCGTGCACGGGTGTCCTTCATCGGAGTTTTTACGAATGGAATTTGAAGTTAACGAGGGAATAATTTTCCTCAAAAAGAGCAAATTCTAGCAAGACTTGACACAAAAAAAAGGCCCGAAAGTACGGAGAGGTTTTCTATAAATATATTTTGAATGGTAACCAGTGATGACAGTAGAAAATAAGTTTCTCTTTAAAAACTTTATAGAATAACCGATAAATTCGGTAAATAAAAAAAATAAAGTTTGATAATTGTGATTTAGCAATATTGCGGGCAATATATATGTGCAGTCCAGTCATGCTTTGGAAAAGTTATTCCATACAGGACAATATAGTAAATACTAAATAAGATAAAGAAAAACCATAACAACGGCAACCACACGTGGCTCTGTGACGTCATGAAGACTTTCTCAAGTCTTCAGTCCTTTCGTGTGGAGGGCATGTCAAAACGGTGATATTTCCTTCAATGACATAAGATCACGTTGAAAGGGGACGTGAAGAAGTCACGTGGCTCTGTGACGTCATGAAGACTTTCTCAAGTCTTCAGTCTTGTGTGTGGAGGGACATGTCAAAACGGTGACATTTCCTTCAAAGGCATGAGATCACGTGGAAAAGTGAGGTGAAGAATTCACGTGGCTCTGTGACGTCATGAAGACTTTTTCAAGTCTTCAGTCTTGTGTGTGAAGGGGGCAGTTAAAAAGGTGATTGTTTCCTTCAATGGAATCAGAGAACTTATACATCATGTGTGGGGAAGTTGTTGATTACAAGTATAGTACCTCTATCACGTAGACCAATCAGAAACGTGTCTTGCCTTTAAGTGACTGCGTACACGATACGACTAGAGACTCAGCTGAATAATTATTCAAACAGGATACTCTATAGTCATGGTGCTATTCGATACATTTCAAATCAGGTGTCCGTTTTGTCAGCTTTTGGATTTACAAGTATAATGCGTGACTATGAAATCATGACTTAGAATGTCGCTGAAATGATTCAACACTATTTCCATATATGGAGTCGAGGGTGTGTAGCCGACCCTGTACAGAAAATGACCTCACTTAATTCGATGCATGTTGAAAAGGCAACACTTCTTCTCATGTACAGTGAAGTTATAACAGATTTCTATACTTGAGACTTTAAAGGCACTGACAGTGAAGTTCCCTATAAAGTTATATATACATTTCAATCGCGAATTCGATTTTTACGGTAGCTTAGTGAGTGACGTCACAAGGTATAACCTTCCATTTATATAGAGCATAAAAGCAAAATTTATTTCCTGCTCACGCGGCAAATTCGCTTCAATTATCTGTAACTCGTATCCAACAAAACTCCCCTCCGAATAACATCTGTAACTGTTTGGTCAGTCTTGTGATATTTGTCACTAATTACAATCTCTTAAAATCGATATTAAATTCGATAAGATTGAAATAACAAATCTATAAAACTACGAACGTCATAAAGTATTTATGTTGAAAGTTAAATAAACAAAACAAAATGTGTAGAGTATAACTTAAAAAGAATAGTCCAAGTCCTGGACTATTCATTTAAAGTCTTCCCGTGGAAAGTATCTGGCTTTCAGACGAGTAAGTCACAATATACTCCACCATCTCGGAGCAGCACGCCATAACTACTTGTGATTGTGACGTCACATATCCAGAAGGGAGGATCCGCCACCTTTAACTTATCTCTATTGTGATTCTTTACCTTACTCGTTCTTTTTTCTTTGAAGGTTCATTTAAAGTCACAATTGATTTTGAATGGTGTTTGTATCACATGGAGAGGATGGGTGGACCTCCAGAGGCTGGATGGCATCGGGTATATTGAATACGACGAAGAACGTGCAATGGTGAGTTTTATATATCGATTTATCGATCGATTTATCGATGCAGCAAACTGATATGAGGAAAGTACACAGATATTAGCAATATAGTATTGAGTGGTCAATGGTACAAATATTAAAATATCACTTTATACGATATCGAAGGATAGTAGATGATTATATGGCTAGGTTTATTTTCGTAGATTTGCGCGGTATTATAATTTACGGTAGACTATTACGAATAGTCCATAATATAAAAAAAAATGTTGTAGTTGTTTATGTTTTCACGATACATTTTAACTAGGGATACCTGATTCATACAGTTTCATCAATGTACATTGGAAATGACTAACTTTCACACCCTCCACTTGTCTAATCAAAGTAAAATGACCGTTTAGAACGTATATTATGACGACATTGCCACTTACTTATCCAAAGATAAAAACGCCACGAGGAAGGGGGAAAGGCCTACGCATTCAACAGCTTATCAACTCATTTCCGTTTTTCTATGAACACTGTTTTACTGTTTACCACACTGAAGCCAAATATAGACTATCCTACATCTTTAAGGAAAGAGTGGGATAAGTCATGTTCCTGTAACACCAAGGGCGTGCTTCCGCTTGGCTGAGTGGGTGAGGGGGTGGGGCTATCGTCCCCGCAGTTTGTCATACATAGTTTCCTACAGGGTCTGAGTCGTCAATATTGCACCATTCTGCATATAATATCTGAATTTCGTATGAATCCGCTGTTTCATAACTCAGGTGGTTGCTAAGTGTTGTACACTGCTTTCCCGAAACCACGTATCATGTGAACTTCCCGTCCCCCTCCCACCACCCCCCCCCCCCTGCCACGCTCTCCTTCCCTTCTCATCCCATCCTCTCCGCCGTAAAGGTAAGCCTGCTATGCACCGCTCGGTAATTCAGGAGGGCTCGCTCCTACAGGAGAGGGGTACATTTAGAAATTGGTTAAATTTTCCATCAAGTTCTTACGTTCCATCACCGTAAATTGATTGAGTATATACTGCAGAAAGTTGCGTAGAGAATGCAAAGTCAATGAGGTATAGGAGTGTATGACGTCATACTAAGTAATGACACCTCGCAATCCCCACCTTTAAAGGGATACAGTCGTAATGTCTACTTTTTTTGCACCTTTTAAGATTGAAGATGTCGTCAGGAAAGAAGCTCTAGAGGAACAGAGCAGAAGATTACGAGAGTTTGAAGAGAGGCAGCGGAGGCACCGAGAGGAACTAGAGAGGGCGGCAGAGGCAGAAATGGAGGTAAATTATCAATGATAATACTAGTAGTGGTTTCACATATTAGATTTAGGGGTGATTTAAGAGAGGAATGGAGGACAAACCAGAGAGGGGTGAAGAGGCGAATAACTTTTCTGGGAGTTTACCGAAAAGTTACAAAGAAGTTTGCCGAGAAATATCTTCTCATTTTCTCGTATGCTATAGTTACCATTCAATTCGAATCAATTTACTTCGCCCTTAACGCAATTCATCTTATCACTAATTTGATACCGAAAACAATAATAATAAAGCTATTTGGAATGTTGAAAAAATCTTTCGACATTACGTTATTTGGAAATGGGAAACTAATGAACTGCATCGTTATTATGTTAATATTAGTTACGAAATGTTTCAGTATGAACGGGGAAAAAAATAAAAAAATATTCAAACAGTTGATTTTAACCTAGGGTAAAAGCTCATTGGTTTACCACAAGTGTGACAAATACTTCATTTCTGCAGCTTAACATTATGTCGTTCTGTATGCGCACCAAATGCCTTACCAATGGAAAAGACGTTCTGAAGATCATTTACAAATTTCTTATTTTCGACTGATGAGTTTAACAAAACCCATGTACATTTCGGCCACAATTCATTTAATATCGTTCACACGACCGTGGGCATAGCTTTTATCAGATAAAACATGGACAATAACTTTGAAGAATGTTATTATACCAAGTTGACATTTTTGGCGTTCCATGATAATGTGTGATACATGTGTAGACGCCATGTTGCAGACTTAGCTTGGTGATGTTGTGAGGTCAATGACCGCTATATCAGTGGTCGCCGTTTGCATTATGTAAGGTCGGTTTTATCATTTATCATGAGCCACTACTGATCGACGGGTGCCGCATCAACCGCCTCTGTGGGGACTACTTGCGGCATTTATTTTCTTGGAATCGTAATTCGGCTGCAAATAGCGATGTAATATTATAGTTTTGCTCTCCCATATACACGAAAGCGAAAGTAAAGATCCTAAAACGTAACCCTGCATTCTTCCTCCCGATGCACACCGTTGATTTATCTGTGTCGTAAAATATTTTCAGTTTAAATGTTTGTTGTGGAAATTTTTATAATATTAGTCTTTTGTATCAAAATTTTTTGGGGAGATCAACGACTCTTCCGAAGCAAAAATGGGAGAGAATTGAACGACCATGGCATAAAATAGGGCGTAAACTTGTCGAAGAAATCAACAAAAGTAAGAAAACCTGAAATTATCACAGTATATACAATAATTGTGGTAGTTTTGTTACATTATTAAGTGTCATAAAATTGTCCCGTTTTTCTATCTTTTTTGGTTAAGTCGTTTATCATTACTATATCAATCATAATTATGTGATCGTTATCTAACGAGTGTATCGTTTGATTGATCGGTATCTAACGCAGCTATCGTTGCATTATATACTACATGATATATGATCGGTATCTAATGAAGGTATCGTTAATATATATTAATGACATATGATCGGTATCTATAGCTACATAAGTTTCCTTATATTTGATTGCCGAGCATTGAAGGGCTAATATGGATGGGGTCTGTGCGCTCTTATTTGCCCTGCTGGTTTGGGTCAATCATGTAGTTTGTTCAAACAATTCCAGTGGTTTCAGAAAACCTGAAAGATTGTAACATGAAGCAGGCGTAATCAGCCTTCTTGTGTCGATTTTCGGTCAACATTTGCTAGAATTCGGTGCCATCGAATCTTATAACATTTCATTAGTTTCAGCACTCAAGTTTCCTCTCACAAAATACTGAGGGAATAACAAACAAACAACAACAAAAAACAGCAAAATTTCCTTATTTGCTTTGGAATGTGATTAATATCAGGCAATAATAGCCACTAATATGAAAAACGGTATTTCCGATTTTCAGATTTGACTAATAACTGTGGCTGGTAAAACTTGTGCGCAAAACCCTGCTTAGTAAAATACAAATGCGTTACATAGAATTAGAGGTGCTTAATTGCGATAACTCCGCAATATATCGTATTAAGGTTGTGTAGAGTTCATCTTTGTGTTCCAGGAATTTGGTACAATGGCAATTAACTTGTGGTATTGATGTGTGTTGTCGATCAACAAGACAACCTTTAATGTGGTTTCGTGTTTGATTTCATGACTATTCACAAGCCCCCCACTCAACAAACACCCTCTGCTTGTTGCCAAAGTTGGGATTAATTGGTAATTGTATATCGGAAGGAAAATGCATTTGAATGAACAAAAGAACTTCGCTTTACTTCCGTTGCAAACAACATCTACTATTGGGAAGTAGGCCTATTCAGTGCGAGCCGTGATGTATATATGTGAATAGTTAGGTGGCACCCTAAACACGTGTGATATTAGCGTGTTCAAATATATATTCAACATCGTGTATAGCCGTAGTAAAAATACTTCAATAATGTACCGTGTATACCGTGCTTTGAGATATTTTTTATGTATAGCGCGTTATAAATAGGCCTATATATAGCCAAGATATTACTATTATTAGTAATATAATGTGTAAATTCCACCACATAAATATTAATGGCTGAACCACAAATGCAGGGAAGGGCGAAAAGGGGTGCGGGCGGGGAGGAGGGGGGGGGCGCGATTGGTTCTGTGCCGCACCGTTGAATAAGTGTGTAACAAGTTACGATTATCTTCGCATATCGACCCAGTCCGGCAGTTAGAGCTTTTATCGACTGGTCTCTTTATTGGAACTTACTCTTACAAACTTATAAACTTTACAGTCAGTGGATGTCGACCACCCCCCCCCCCCCCCCC
>JAIPMN010002305.1:1021-26798 GCA_020650975.1 Apostichopus californicus
CCCCCCCCCCCCCCCCCCCCCCCCCCCCCCCCCCCCCCCCCCCCCCCCCCCCCCCCCCCCCCCCCCCCCTCAAGCAAGCAGGAGTGAAGTCACTGTGGTGAAAATGTATTGGTTAGCTCGATATTTCATACTAATTGCAACTACTGCTCTGTGTTGGCTTTCTTACATGAATGTACTGTACATGTGCCTATACTGTAGGCCAATTTATTTACTTCTATGTAAACAAGTACAATTTCATTCCTGTTTATCTTTCCCAACTTCACTATTCAAATTAAAGTAACAATACTTGAAATACACACATTTAAGTATGAACAGCATGAAATATGGTACCTGAATTTATAGCAGCCCATGTAATCTTGTCATCTCCTGGTTTCATTGTTGTGTCCAGGCCTGAAGAATGGGGGGGGGGGGGGTGGAGAACAGGGGGTAATACAGCCCATAATCCGTGGTCCATTAGGTGGCTCAGGAAAGTATGGAGGGTGAAATATGGGATAAATAGAATGTGTATGCTACTATACTGCATACATATTTATGCTTAAATTGGTGTAATTGTCCCTGGGGCTCTACTTGGCTCTTGATTCCTCTGTGTCATCCACTTGATGTGATGTCATTGCCATTGGCCACCCTAAATGTATTTCTGGGTCAAAATAACTTTATCTCTGTTTTTTATGATTTTTTTCTATGAAAGGCTAATTACAGGTCAAATTACATATACTGTAGTGATCACAGGTGGAACATCACTGAGATGCACTGTATGTTACATGTCTATTGTCCAAATTGAAATTATACATATTTCCTTTTTTGTGGTAGACTGGTAGTACTACAGGGAATAATTAACCCAAAGGCCAGAGTAGTCCATCACAAAATGTTATGCAAAATACCCAATTGCTATATAAGCACATTCCTGCTGGTGAGGGGTTAAAGGTTGGCTTAGGTAAAGGAAGACTGAACAACAAAACGTTAGGACCATACTTTATTAAGAGCAGTGAGCATAAGTTAGTAGTATTGAAGACTTGGAATGCCTGCCCCCGCCCTCAGTAAATGTGAATGTTATTTAGTTGTTAGTAAAATTGACTAGAGTGGCTGGTCGAAGGAAAATGTATGAAATATATGGGATTAATGAGTACATTTTGTGAACATGACATGAATTTACATTAATCTGAAACCTTGGTTATCCAACAATTCACTAAGATCTGCATAATCTGGCCATGTATTGTCACTAATTACCTAATGAGCTTCTGGAAATTTTAATGTATATTCATGCACCACATTTACAGAATAAAATGGCAAAAATACATGATTAACTTGATTACAATTTAGGTATTGCCTAACAAATGTTCTGATATTTAAATTTTTTCTCTATGCTTACATTTTATACATACAGTATAGAATATTGTCTGATACATGTACAGTGCATGCAGTTCAGATTTGTAATTGGTAAAAAGGGTCATACCCAAACATTATGGTACTTAGTAGTTAGTGCAATCCACTCTCCTAAAGTGATAGGGAAGCAGATACAATGATGTAACCATGGATACTAATGTTGTCTCGCCACCTTGCACAGTATCATTGTAATGTAACAAAGTACAAACTAGTCTTTTTACGCTTGCTGTGAGAGGGAATTATTATTTATTTATTTCCCTCCTGTGTGATGGCTCATCACTTGGTGCTTAAATTTAAAACTAAAATATATGCTCCAGTGCATTTGTGTGATATTACTTGAAGATTAACAGCCATCTACATTCAGACAGGCTTCACTTTCTTCCAGGGTTGGGTTGACGTGACAGCCTTTCTGCATTATTTATAAGATCTAATGTAGCAGACAACAATGGTATAATAAGACAGCTACTTGGTGGGACAAAGTGGTAAATTTGCCATCTTGAATGCTAATAAAATTTTCAACTCTTTTAATGTTGAAATAACAAGTACAACCCCCCCCCCCCCCCCCCCCTACATTAACTGTGTTGCAACTGAGTATTGTAGCCAAATGTCTGTCAATTAAATACATGGAAACATGTACAGTATATGTGTGTAAAGTATACTGTACTTTGTATCTTGAAGCTGATAAACCCTGACTTGCTTATTAAAATAACTTATGTCTGATTCTACCATGGAAGTACAATACTATTTATTCCTAAATTAAACATGGTTGGGGAAGGATGGTGGGAGGGGGGGGGAGTGAATCACTTGTCATTGCATTGTGTAGTGGTGAAAAATATATATCCGTAATAAAAGCAAATGTTGGACACTTTGGTGTTTGGTTCTATTTTTGTAGATGAGTGACAAAATGTGTATTGTGTATGTAAGGGTAATGTACTGTACCCCCTAAAGACTTTAATAGTATAGCGCCAAGGGTTCTGTGGTGATAGGTTGTACATAATGTGTGTGCCATGATCTGCTGTTTGTATGTAGCATGAACACTTAGATTTATTGTATGTGGGACTGTTTGTTGGAGTAAAATATGGATTAATACTGGTAAATGTAACATTAACTTTAGATGTCTATCACTGAATAAATCAATCTTGCAGGTACTTGGTTCTAATGTTTATTCATGACTTGTGTCATGTGATTTGACTGTACCTGTCAAGTTGAACATGAGATATCAGCCAAATACTGTATCTGCCATACTAAACGATGAACACATATGTCCTTGAATCATTTTATCCCTGTGAAAGATTGAGTGACATAAATTCTGTGGGAACATTGAATTAGCAAGCAAAGTTCCATTCAAGAAATATTCCATTCATTGGAACTAAAATGAAACCTGAGGAAACTTTCCACAGGTTTGGTTGAAAATCTCATTTTAAATGCAAAGTAGTTTACTGTACAAAATAAACCAGGTTCCAAAAAGTGGATTATAGTACTATAGGTGGTCTGTGATGTCATTATGGTAGATATTCTTAAAACGTTCTACTTTCCTTTTATAATATTTTTGTTGATTTATGCTTGAAATGTGATATATCTATTTTTTATTAGAATGTTTGCTCGGTCATCAAATGTCAATCATTATGTTCCTCTCCATTTAGAATTTCTTTAATTGGCAGCTTTTTTCTAAAATTGTTAGAATATTTTTCTTGAAAACATAATAAACATATAATTTAATTGCCATGATGACATCACTATATCTGCTCTTTCCAAAAGCATTCATATAATTTCACCAAATTTTCAAAAACATGTACTGTACAGTCTGTACTGTATCTCAACGATACAAAAGGCTATTACTGTAGGAGGAAGAATTTGACCTAAAGGTGCACCAAAATTTCAGCAATTTTGTTGAGCAAATGACTTAAACCATTGGAGTATCCACTATCCCCATTACATACTGTACTGTGTGTTACTCCATTACAATGTCTGTAATATTTCACTATTATCCTAAATTTATCAAGAACACAGTGAATTTTACAAGCAGGAACTGTAGCAACATCAAGTGGCGTAAAGTTGACTGCGCCTCAATGCGTTAAGAATGCCATTGTCTTTTTCAAGTGGGAAATATAAGCAAAATTGTCAATTTTTTGTATTATTGTTAATCCTTTCCTTTTTCTTTCAGATTTGCTGAGCCCATTGAAGATAGAACTGGCTACGCGCATTGCAGAAGCGACAGAGGAGAATTTTGCATCTATTCTTAACGAACTCTTTGATGCAAATTTTTCAAAATGGTACAGTAAATGTTTCTATCACAATGAACCATAAATATTTTCTATGCTTGAAGAGTACAAAATAACTACAACTGTTAGCTGTTATAATGGAACTGATGAACGATTGAACTATGGCTGTGAACTGCAATAGAATTAGAGAATGTCAAGTACTGTAACTCTGCAGGTCATAACATGGGTTCTGTTATCGTTAATAAGCCGTTGGCTGCTCTTTGTTCACCTTTTGTTTCATCTCAACATTACAATTTCATAATTTATAAGTGCATGTGTAACTTCCGTCTCAAAGGTGTGGACTATTATTTTCATTTTATTATTTATTTCTGTGTTTCTTTTTAAACACTTTTTTTTTATAAAGCATAACTGGCTTTGTTTTATATGTTCATGGCTGGAATCTCATGGGGCTTGTTGAAGTCCCAAATGGTAAGTATAAAATATGCTCTTGCTTGAGTTATTCTGCTCTCTAAAGAAATAACTTTGAAGATAAAAAGATGAGCATAAGCTGGCACTGTGTTCATAAGGTGCCAGATGAAAAGGTATTATTATCCTAGGATAAACCTGGTAGCCATTAATTAGTAGGATAAGGTGCCAGGTATGGGGTTAACTGACCATCTTTAAGATATATGCAGTATGTCTATCTAGCCAATCCTTGCACCCTGAAAATTGACATACACTGGGATACAGTCTTCAGTATAGCAGTCTTGCTTATAATGCACTGACTGTGTTACACATCCGTCTGTGATAAACTTGGAATGTAATTTTATCAGCGACTGATGTAGAGAATGTTTGGGAATAAATGCTGATTACCAAATGAAATGTACAATAATTGCCGTCCTACGTTTTGTTATCGGAAGAACACACACTGTGAACTGACCTCCATAAATCCCACATGTATTAGTCAATGGCACTGGTGTAGAGTGTCTGTGACATTGTCATAATGGTTAATAAACAAAACTTTACTGATTGATTCCCTGTTCGCACGGTCTCAAATAAAGACCATTACAACCTGCCCTATCTCCTCCCCATTTCCCTTGCCTGATGCTTTTCCTTGATTCCAGAGAAAATAGAGCAACTTACAAACACAGACAGTCGTCGCTCTTGAAGCCATTTAAAGATACCCAAGTCCTTTCGATCAGTCTCCTCTGCTATCTTTCTTTGCAAATATTCTACTAAAAAGTAAACCACATGATGAGTTTTTTTGTTTTCAAAGAGATAATGTGACTTCATTCAACTTAACATGTTTTAGCCTGCATATTACAATTAAAGTTTGGTTTGTTAAAACCTGGCTTTTGTTTCTGTGTCAAGTGGATGCCAATTGCTATCCTGTTTAAATTGTCACCCTTATTTAAGAGAGATGTAAGAATTAAGAACAAAATGGATGCTGCAAAGGGTAAATACTGCAATCATAACAGACTCTAGACAGAGCTTTGCAATATTACTAGTTTCTACTGTTAATTCTTGTACAGCAGGCAAGAAAGAAATATTCCTACATGTCCACCAGTGTGTCACATATAGAACATTTGATGTGAATTGAACTAAAACTAAAAACTTCAAACAAATGCAACTCAAATCCCTGCCATTTGGATAGGGGGAATCACACCATGTACATTATGTTAAAGCATCAGGTTATACCTATACCATGAACGTATCCTGGATTACCATTGCTGTAAAATAAACCTAAAATAAGCTGCTAGCCTTGTGTACAGTGTCAGTGTAACAGGCTGTTACAATATCATGAGGAAGTCATTCATTGTTAAGAGCAATACACAGTTACATCCTAAGAATACAACACTAGGGACATAAATAGCCATTGCTAAGTGATCCTATATGCTCTTAGAATTCTGAACTGAGGCTACTATTGAGAAAACAGGTCAGTAATCTAGCAAATGAATCATCCAAGCAAGAAGACAGACCTGTGTATATATCATTTAACATAGTTGCACAGAGGGCAGTAGAATAGTCAAATTATCATAGGCTGCAACCAACTGCCGTCATACATTTCACTATGCAGTCATCAAAACAGGCTCACTCGAGAATAAACATTGCAAACTATCAATTAGCAGTCTAGAGGCAGTAATCTGATCATTTAAAAAAAAAAAAAAAAAAAAAAATCGAATTGAATTGGAATAAAATAAAAGTTATAACATAAAAGCTCTCCATGACAAAAATGGTAGACAAACTGATGTTAAACAGTATGTATACTATGGAATAGAGCTTCAAGGTAAACAAGTCTTGAAAGTATTTCCTCCCATTGTAAGCTTGCAGTGTCTTCCAAATTTCAGATAAAATTGATGTTACTTTGGATGTGATGGCAGGCATTAAAATACGTTGAAACATCTTCATCACATCCAAGATAACGTAACAAATCTCCCGTAGGCACAAATGGGTTATTAATGGAGATTACCAACCAGGTGAACATAGCAAGGCAAGTCCAACTGAAGTTTTGGACAGTGTAATATTAGATAGTGTTATAAACTATACGGGGCCTCTGTCCCTATGAGAGTTGATACTGTAGGTGTTCATACAGTAGTACAGGATGGTTCTTTTAACATGGGTTGTCCAGGTTTATGAAGCTCTTACAGGTCATTCCTTGTACGTTTCTTGAAGCCAGGTTGTGTTCATTTCCTAATTACCGAGTGTGTCATGGTACTGTTAACTCATGTGCTGTATGTCAAAATGTACTATTTTCAGAAAGTGTGACTGGCGTGGTGTGGCTATCAACAGTGTTTGCACAGGGTATGCCATTTTGCTGAAAGAAAATACATGTTTTAACAAATGTTGCCTTCCTCTGTTCATCTAGTGGAAAGAAATTGCTAATTCATGGACCATTTCCAGTGAATTGTATTTATCAGCTGCGTTTAGAAGGCTTGTACCTGTATATATATACGAACCCACATAGCAATTATGGTGTGACCCTGTGGAAACCCTTTACTAGTATAATAAGTTATTGAAATATAATTTTATATGTACACTATCTAGTTACAACTATGCCTTAAGCTGATCATGGATAAATAAATGATAAAGCTGGTAATAACTGTGTCATGTGTCTTTTTCTTGTGCTCTTAAGAGCGTCCTTACCATAAGATTACCAAGGCATTATAAAGGGCTGTCAAAGTCATGTACTGTATCTATGAAATGTTCAGCACCAATCGAGATATACAGATATATATTGATAAATATAAACCATTTCCTTGAGATTTGGCTATGTGTGTGTTTTCAGGATCCAGAATGTTGAATCATAAATTTTAGTAGGCATGTAGAGGGGGTGTCAGGGGGTACAGCCCCGGGTCCAGGGTGAATTATGAGACCCTGGAATATCTGGAGGGGCGCAGGAAAATATGGGATAAAGAACATTGTATTCTAATTTTCAGAAAGGGTGCACAACGGGGCTTGGGGACATAACTGTGCACAGGGCTCTTAACTTGCTTGTGATGTCGCTGGCACTTGAACCCCAAACTTGTCAATGTCCTGTGGGAATGAACATGGACAGCAAAGGGATATGAAATGATGAATTACCGGTGGAGTGCCCTCTGTTGGAATAAAAACAGCGTGCAAGTAATTCCTTAAATAATTTCACTTTGCAACTTTATCTTGTGAATTATTAAACTGTAGCACAAGTACATGAAAAGTTGTGATATTACTTCAAGATCTGGGTATTACACACAGCACAAGTGACTGGATGTAAAATGTTGCTGTTTGTTTTGACTACATGATTACAGGGCTGGAAGTATTTTGATGATTCATTAGCATTGGGTATTTATTATAAGAACTGCAACATCCAACTGCTATCGGGTTTTGTTGAAAATAAAAGTAAAAGAAGTGTAGTCCTTTGTGCAATGGCAAAGATGGGTATCACAAAAGAATGGGCTGCTGGTTTCCGGGTTCATGAAACTCAAGAAGAGGACCGTTAAAAGTGCTGTGGAGCCCTACATTATAGAATGAAATAGCATTCACCTTACATGAAACCACTTGTTACTAGACTAGCGTAATCTTGGCAGTAAAGTAGTACATGAGTGGGCAGGAAGAATGGACGGATGAAGTGTTCATTAATTAAAGGCACTCGGGTCGATGAATTCTATTTATTACAGTCCCATCATCAGTACAACTGAATGTGGTGGTCAGCTTATAAGGGATATAATTTCACAATTATGCATAAGGTAGTGAGACATTCTGCCAATGGAATGATGACCCATTCAGACCCTCTGCACCTAGTCTGCAGATATACAAGAAAATGACAGGCATACAAATTATAACAACACAGAGTCCTTGTATGGCAAAGCCTGAATGATTTACTTGCACAAAATCCGTGGGTCTGGATCTTCCAGATTCTTTAAATTTAAATGATTTGTGATGTTGCAAGATAGAAATGAAAGACCTATGTGAGGTGCAGAAAATTTGTAGACAATAGATGACAACACAGTTTACATGACATTTCAGCTACAGATGTACCTATGCTATGGAATCTGTGACCCACCCCCCCCCCTCCTGCAGTCAAAAGCTGGAGCAATTCTCTGGTTTCTGGTTGACGATGACAAAGTGAAGGCAAAGTGTCCCCTTCCATTCGATTTGGTCATCCCCTCCCCCCCCCCCAAAGTAGTAATATACAAGACTGGTTAATGATGGAACATAACACATTTCAACTAATACAATAGCTTTCAAAATCATCAGGCAGGATTGGAGGATACGAGTTGGGGAGGGAGGTGCTGGGGGGGGGGGGGGGGGGGGGGGGGGGGGAGAAGAGGGGGAAGTCAGCACTTATCCCTCCACAGGCTTTTGTTTGTAATTTTAAGGTGGAAAGCTAGTCTCCCATTCATGCATGTACAATAGCATAAGGTTTAGATGAACCTCGCCATTATATATAGTAATGTTATGGTTGTTTACCTTCTTTGCACACACAGTAAGGTGACCAGACGTTCCCTACTTCCAGGGACAGTCCCCTGATTTTTTTGGTACCGTCCCCTGAGGTTATGCACCATCCCTGCCTGGATTATAGGTGTCCCCAGATTTCATGTACTGTCCACGGATCATAACAAGCACTAAGACTTGGTTACCTTCAATTTTGCTTCTTTGCATTGGATTTTTATATTGGCCAAAGTACATGTTTTTGGATGAGGTGTTCTTAACTTGGGTATTTGACCACCTTCCCTGAGAGGGCCCTCAAAATTCCATCCACTGCTTTTAGTGTACAGTTTAGGTATTAAACATTGATGTCCACATGAGGGGGTCAATATCTTGTCCCCCAGGTTTCCTGGGGAAAAAATATGGTCGCCTTACAATAAACGTGCTGTAAAATAGCTCACAATATGTAACTAAAGAAGTTCACAAACTTGTCATTGGCAATTAACAGTGTATCAAGGGTTTTTCCATAAATTTCCAAGAAAAGCATTTTGAATAACCTGAAATGATATGGTCAATGCTAGCATATAGCAACTGAAATTTTCTACCACTCATTCCTTCATGTTGTATTATGCCTGTGTTGCTCTGCTACAGTGTATTGTATTGCTGACATTTGACAATACATTGCCAAGTTGTAATTCAGCAATCAGCTGCCTAGACAATCCCAATTCCCATTTAATTTCTTTTTAATATTCATATCTTAACATTTTTCTGTCTGCAATTTGTACGGATCCTGGTTCCGTGACACAATTCCTTTTCATAGGTCTGAGTAGTACATGCATGGGTGACAAGAGACAAGCCTGACCTGGGGGGAGGTAATGATATCACCTGGCCTCCTTGCTGAAGTGATTTTGCCATTAAGTATAATATGAAAATTCAATATTTACATCATTGTGATAATACATTATTATGACAAATACATTATTCTTCATACCCTAGCCTGTAAATAACCCCTGGCTATGAGGCTGTAACCCTGATTTATTCCCTCCCACCCCATCTTGCCTGAGTATGTAGTGTATGCATGTTAATAACACTTGTTTTATAGTAAGGGTTCAGGGTGTTTGCTGTTAATAGTGCTACTTTGATCCCAGTACTAATTAACCTATTTAGTCAGGGTTGAATTCTTTTCTCCTGATACTAATTTTGACACTGCTGTACTGCCACAGTGCATTGACAAAGTCATTTCATGATACTTGTACAACAGGGAAGCTTGAAGTGAACACTAAGAAGTTTGCTGAGAGGGTGGACAGATGTGAGACCCCATTCAAATTGAAGCCCCATTGCAAGGTGTGTAGGCTGCCCATAGTGAAAGACATACGGGTGATGATCCTAACAAACTATGAACATGTTTTTCAAAAACATTTATCCCTCAACATGTCTTTATTCTGATGGGTGAACTCGTAAAATATTTGAAGTTTAATTATAAGTATAACAGGAAAATGGGACCTTCAATAAGTATGTGACCCCTCCCCCCCTCCCCCACCTCCATCTTAACCCAAATATAAAAAAAATACACCCAAGTGCAGTTGGCATTGTTCCTATATTTTTGCTCAATAGTTTCTCAGTATTTATGTCCATTGGTTTCTCTCTCCGGAGATTGAGATATCCTTGAATCTGATGAAAAGTGATGGACCATCTTAATGAATGATGTGAACTGCTGGGGACTGTTTTTACAACTGGCAACCATGTTCTTATGAAATACATAAATGGGCTCATGTCATTTATAGAATCAATTAGTACCTTGGATATTTCATAAGTGGAATAATATGCCCATGTAGGTGAATTGTGACATCATTGGCCAGTGCATCCTCAGTTGGATAGGATAGGGGTAGCATCAGACCCATGGGGTAGATAGGAGGGTAAGATCAGAGGGGGGGGGTATATGAGGGGTAGTTGAACAGATCATTGTTACAGTGTGCTGGAGGAAATTCCATTCATGTCCAAGAACCAATCAAAATAACCAGACTACCCAGTAAAGAACAAACAAAACCCAGTAACTATGCTCCTCATGCAAAATCCAAACTTTATGTTGGAAATAACATGAATGTCTTATGATATAACATTGGATGCCTTGTACATGTCTATATGAAGTTAAAGGAGTATTTCAAAGACTTAAGATATTAGCATTAACAAATTTAGTCTGGACTGAAGAACTGAAGGTGTCATGGAAGTATTAATTGAGCATTCCAGATATGTGTATTATTGAAAATCAAAATAGATATGGAGAGATGAATTTTCTTAGGAATACATGATTGAAATGTGAATACCAACATTCTCACAAAATTTAGGTTATCCTATGTAAAGCTGCCACCACCTGAAATTACATTGTATAATCTGCAGTAACCTGAAGGATTAGAGACAGAGTTGTACACACAGGGTTAGAAGGGCATATGTGCACACACAGGCCAGAAATGTTGAACACCTACCCTTCATCCTCCCCCCACCCACCCCCCCCTTCCAATCGCTACAAAGGATATACTCCTAATGGACTTTGAATACCTTTCAATGATTTACCTTGGAGAGTAATGTCGATGAGTAACAAAGCTGGATGACTACTGCTGAATGGTCCCCAACCCCCAGTCAGCTCAAGTTGTCCTTCCTCAGACCCCCCTTCCCCTAAACCCCTACTCTGAGGTTTGTCAAATTTCTGCATAAACGGCCAACTTTTTTCAGAAGCATGCCTTTTGAGTTACCGAAAGGTATTTTGCCAGTCATAAAATGTAAATTAGGAATCCTTTCAGCAACCCATATAAATTTCTGAAAGGGAATGGGCCAGGGGAAAATCCCCATTCACACGGCTAGCTTCCTATGGATAACATTGTATGTAATAAGTGCTTAACTTTATGTATCACTTACCTGTCCCCACTTGACTAATGCACTTCTTTCTACCAAGTCTAGAGCTGGTCATCATACCACAACCCCCCATTACCTACTGTAGGTTAGCAAAGTAGCTGCTGGGGCAGACTGAACAATTGGGCAACCAGGCAGTGCCTCAGGCCCATGGAAGCATCCATAGCCTCTTAACCAAATATCTACATTGCACCTGTTGCAATGTTATGTGCCTTAGCTATGTAAGAAAGTGGGTGGCAGTTGAGGACCCCTCACTTCTTTATGGCTGGCTATTCCTCTGGTGAAGGGTGCACAGTGACCGTTTTCATTTGGTTGCCCTGATCACTGCCTTATGTTCCCATGCCCTCCCCCAGCCCCCTGGTAACACTTTTAAGCACCTTTCAATTAGAACATTTCTGTTCTCACATGAGTGCCTTCAGCACTATCATGGTTCGATCGAAGTCAGTCCTAGTATCACTAACTATAACGCTGGACCCTCACTTTTCATTGATGTTTTGACATCAGATGACTATCATATAATTTACATTTTATTCCCTCTGTTGTCTTCTGCAGGCATCTGTCGATCCATATCAGCTCTTGAAAGCTTTATCCATACTGCTCAACAAAGATGGCTCGGTCAAAGGGTCCACAGAGTTGTCCAAAATTTTAAAGTAAGTCTACCTTTAACGCTTGTTATTGTCTGAGCACTGATTTTTGTCATACTGGTACTAAAACCTCAGTGGCTATGCTTACAGTAGTTCATCCAACTGCCTAGTCAGTATACCATTACCAATCTTAAACAGAGCACAAAAAATATGTCGAAACTAGCAGCACACTCGTAGAAACTTGTGTTGTGGAGGAGTTTAACATTGATACAAAATAATGTCCGAGTTGAAATCTTTGGGATCAGATGGAATTCATTTTGTTACTTACTAAATGACCTCAGGGGCTCTTGTTAGGGGGCCCAATGCTTTTCTAGGGGGGGCAGCTGTGACATCTGGAAAATGTTTGAGGTGGGCCTGACAGATATCTTAGGGGGCCTAGTGCCCCTCCCCCCCCCCCAACCCCCCACCCCAACTCCACACACCTTTTACTAAGGCCACTGAATGACCTGTGTTTGAGTGAGAAAGTTTAGGTATCTTTATAGGTCGAACACTCTACATATCTGTTTGATAAATATTTGAAAGCGTTAGTAGAATAACTATTGCTCTGCTTCGAATTCCCACATTTACTATTTATTTTATCTTTTTTATTTCCAGTTTGATGAAAGCTGCCAGAAAGTTAGTCAGTCGATGTATCTACGTCAACATTTTACGAGCCACCTCAGAAAAGACGATCCTAAATAAGTGAGTCTGAAATAGTTTTACGTCCAATTCTGTGATTCGTTATAACGTTCTTACTTTTATGTTAGACTTTTGTTATGTTATGTTATGTTATGTTATGTTAGATGGATATAATTTCGAAGCACTGCAAATAAACAAACTGAAAATTTCTGGGATAGTGTTGAGGGTTCTTGGAAATATTAAATTTGATAGGTGGGAAGCATACATTTCTCAGTTGTTTAAGCTAGCACAAATTGTCGACCAAGCAACTCTATAAAACTGTGCACAGGTCTGTATCCAGTGTTGACCTTGCATGTAAGGTATGAGGTCTGCTTTTTCAGTGCAAATTATGGCAGAAAAAAAGGTGGTCTCATGTGACAGCAGAACAACATACATAACTACCCTCCATTGACTTCTGTTAATGTTGTCACTTACATTGTCTTACGTCCTGCCTGCCCCTCTGGACAGCAGGGACCCAATATGATCTCTGTCAGATTTTTTGAACTGTGCTAATGATGATACACAATTTGTTCAGAGTTCTCACGATCACTGTCGATAAACGAATTCCTCGTACTGAAGCACAGTTTAGATTTGCTGAAGCCATATTTTCTCTCTGAAAAACTCTACATTCAATCTGCATCTTCCCCCTCCTTCCCCTCCCCCCCCCCCACTTCCCCTTGGACAAACTATTAGACTAATAGAACATGAACATACATAACAATTTATAAACATAACAAATTATGACTGGTGAGAAAAGCCAATGTCACCATTGATTTAGCCTGAAAGGAATATTCAAGACATTTAGAATATTTTATAGGCGAATACCCTTCAAATAAGAATAGCTAAAAAGCCATCACACTTCATTCAATTTTTTAGTATCTTGTATGCAATGACAATTCAACCCTGAAATTTTGCCTTGACTTGTCATTTAATGTTTCATTAGCTGGGAAAAAATGTAGTATTCAAATAGTGTGTAGCAGTACTGAATGTTCTGAACTCTTGTCTCCTATAAATATGCTATGGTTCCTGTGTTAAAAAAAAAGTCCTATACAACTTTTCACTTGTATAGAAATTTGCCCATACTGCATAGCCTTTGGCGATACGATATCCAATAGGTTATTCCCTGATAAGGGTTTTGTTTATGCATTTAGCTCGAGCTTTGTTTCTGTTTTATATGTAATAGCATTCTTGATGTCACCACACAGCAATATTAACCATGCTGTTGCATCTCTCTCTCTCTCCCCATTCGTAGATTCGTAGACGCAGGAGGATGGGAAATATTAAATATTTGGCTCCAAGAGGCCAAAGATAACGAAAACCATCCGTTTATCCTGGAGCTGATCAAGCTGTTTAAGGTGCTACCGGTGTCTGTTGAAATCTTGAAAAAGGTCAGAACACTGAATATTCATGACGTACATAAAAGCAACACCCAGTTGGGGCAATTCTTTTCTATACTGTAGTGTCATGTCCCGCTTCAGAGCACTCGTTTTGTCAGTACGTACAGTATGAATATCATGTTTCTATCAGATCAAGGTTAGGAATTGTTTGTACTGACAATACTAGTGCTTTGAGAGCATGATGTTGGAGTACCGTTTAGAGAGGTATTAGTATTAGGAAATTGTCCCAACTGGCTGGCTGTTCATGAGACTGCTAAACTACTCAACACTCTTTTATGTTTGTAAGCTAAAAAAAGGAGTGGTGAGGGGAAAAATTCTGTAACTTCCGCTTAACAAAATTTGGGAATATTCTAGTTTTATTTGACTACCAAAGGAAGCAAAGTCATTTGTCTGCAAATTTATTTATAAGGCTCAACTTTTCGTGGACAGACGGGAAATGCATGCATTTCCCAGTTTGTTTTGGTATCTAGCACAAATTGTAGACCAAGCAACTCTGTGCAACTATGCACAGGTCTGTATGCAGTGTTGCTCTGGTATGTAATGTATGAGGTCAGCTCATGTTAATGTCTGTTATTAAGTACAAATTATGGCCAAAGAAATTAAAATTTGTGTGACAGAAGGCGCCGCCCTCCACTTTCAATGAATTATTATCACTTACATTGTGTATGTCCTGCCAGCTCCTCTTCCTCTGTGGCTCCTTACTCGGCAACAAGGAGCCAATATGATCTGAGTCAGATTTTGTGAACTGTGCTAATGATGATACACAATTTGTTCAGAGTTCTCACGAACACTGTCGATAAACGAATTCCTCGTACTGAAGCACAGTTTAGCTTGCCAAAGCTATCTTAAACCCTACAAACAAATATTGTTTCATAAAATGCTATTAACCAAATGAAAAGAAAAAAATTTGAAATGAACTTTTCAACTTGGAACCTTCCTCTACTTCTGCTTCCCATTACAGACTAATACAGCTAAAATTATCAAACAGTTCAGCAAGGGAGACACTAATGACAGTAAGTTTTGGTTTAATTATTTTATTTAGCGTTTAATATTTTCTCTGTTGGACGCAACGATAAACTGAAGTGACTTGTATACAACCCTGTGATGTACACAGAGGGTCTTTTGACCTTGATTTGATCAATTTTAATCCAAAGGTTGCTTCCCTCTGATGATGAAGTACGGCATCTCCCTGTGAAAGGGAATTTGTTATATCAACCCAGTTACGGTTTTGCATAAAAAAATGATGGGCAGTTGTTATGAGAACGGGTTGCAGAGGGAATGGGATGTGTTGAGTGTGAGCTTTGATGGGAAACTGGGAAGGCAGCTGAAAGGAAAGAGGGAACAGTAGCAAGATGCATGAGAGTTTTCCTTTTGTGGACGATTTCTCCGTTAAAATACATTCACGCTAGGAGTCTCTAGCAATCACATATATCATTTAGTAAAATATCAAATATTTTGCATCAGTATTGCGGGTTTTTAAAATCCTGACTTGAATTAAGTTAAATGACTAGATGGAGAAGAAGAGGAACGTGCGGTGATATCCTACTGATATTCGATACAATAAAGACATTTAAGCTAAAATGAGGTCCACATGAGATGCGTTTCCAAAGAACATTTGAAGTCAGAATCTTCAATGGTCGCCAACATGTACCTCTTTCTCCAGAGTTCAGCCTTCTTTAATATGCTTTCATTTAGTCAAAGCTGGTCTATTTAACCCTTAAATTTTCTTATTTTGATGCCTTTTCTGATGTTCCTCTCCTTATTTTCCTCCATCTTGTTTCCCTTTCGTTCAGGGTTGAAGGCCTGTTCCACAGAATTAGTCGACTCGTGGATGACAGTCATTAGAGGCAGCGGTCCAGTGGGTGAGTGCCCTTTGTCTTTGCTCTGTTTAATACCTTTGTGTCAGAATGGTTATAATATTTCATGGGTATTAACAGGACTTCCATAAATTCCATATGTAAATGAAGAGCACCCTGACTACATGAAAATTTAAAAAATCATAGCTGTTAAGCGGAACAGGTGTGATAGTAGTACGTGTGGCCCCATTATGAAAGTGAGCAGTTTTCTTCTAAAAATAATGGATAGATGTATTAAGAAATTTACCAAACAAGGACCCAATGTGATCTCGGTCAGATCTTGTGAACTGTGCTAATGATGATACACAATTTGTTCAGAGTTCTCACGATCACTGTCGATAAACGAATTCCTCGTACTGAAGCACAGTTTAGCTTTGCCGAAGTCATGTCATCTCTCTTAACAAATACACTATTATCTTACAATGATTGGACTAATAGAAAAATATATATATAACCATCAATATTAGTTGCCAATTAATTCCCAAGTGATTTGGAAGCGTATAGAACTTGTTAGTTGATTTGTAGCTGCTGCAGTTGTTAAGGATTAATATCGTACTTCAGCTGTGTTTGAGATGCACAAATTAGCCTTTTCACACCTTTAGCGATATTAGCCGTATCTACCAAGCATTGCTGAAGCCTTAAACAGTATCTAAGGTGAGATACCCCGTAAAGGATTGTTCCGCCAGTAGAATGAAAATATGTGAGCAATCTATGGTTTCGTTCCATAATTGGTCGTCATTATTTTTCTTTAGTTTCAGTCCCATTTCTTCCCAATTTTTAGTGTCTTTAAATGCTAGGAATGTTTTGGCATGTGTCTACTATAAAAGGTGTTTCTGATGGAATTGGTCATCATAAAATTGTCTACAAATAGAATTTGGTCATGTTGGGTCGGTGGCTTAGAATTCCTTATTGATCGTACCAATAGAAAGATATTTAGGACAATTTGGCAGAGTAACAAATGTAGGCGCTCCTAAAAGTATCTTCCCTTTCTCCGATAGTCGAGAAGCCAGCGGTATCGAAGAAGAAGAAGCTCAAGAAAGCTGTCATCGAAAAAGCGGATTCACCAAAGGAGAAGAAGGAGGACGAAACGGGAGATAAAGAAGTCGATAAGAAAGGAGTCGACGACAAAAAGACTCTAGAGGAGTCTAAAGACAACGTAAGTGATAAAAGAACTCCGGAAGAGAAAGAGGTAGATGGTAAGACGACGATAAAAACCGAAGAGAAGGAAGAAACAGTTAATAGCGGTGGTAGGACTAGTCCCTCGGAGGACGATAAAAAACCACCTTCTCAAGAGGATGGGAAGACGGAACCGGCCGTGAAAGATGCGAAAAGTTCTCAAGAAAATAACAAGAAATCGGATGCGAAGAAAGAAAACGAGAAGGAAGGCGAGAAAGAGAAGAGACCGTCCAGAGCGAAGACGAGATCCGGGCCGGCATTTGCAAAATTCAGGTCGACAGGTGAGCGTCGCTTTTGTTAATCCTTTCATGCAGTCAGATATGACTTGTTCCCATAGGCGTAGGAGGGGGGGGGGCCTGCAGCCCCCCAACCAAATATTTGTAGTGAAAATTCAGGCAATATGCTGAGAATTTTTCAGGCACCCATGGAAGGAAAAATAAATTGTAATGATGTAGCTAAAGGAAATCAATAGTTTAAAAAAAATTATTCCTTTGTAATTAAAATAAAGTTCTAAGCTTGCCCGACTCATTCGCCATGTACTAATGTAAAAGCTAATATGATATGAACATAAATATGTTGAACGCGCGAAAAATTTTGGTTATATTTTTCAGGCCAAGTCAATACAGCCCCCCCAAATCAAATTTGGCTCCTTTACCTATGCTTGTTCCTGTCACAAAAAGATATAAGAACGAGACTTGTAGGTGATCTGTGGCTGCTGTATTGGTTGCCGACAGGCTCCGAACGGCAGCCCTGATTTGCATATATATGCAAATTAGACAAGGCTAGATTTATATCTGCTTTGTTGAAGGCCTTGGCTATTGTCTGCCTGATGTTTGCATCTTAAAGCTGAAAGAGACATTATGGTGGTTGAACAGCAATCTTTCCTAGAAGCCATATTATTGTCAACTCCAGCCGCTGTTTAAAGACTAAGAAGAAAACGATTGGGGGCAACAAATGATGCTTTTGTTGAAAACTGGATATATGATGATATTGTAGTTATTTCTCATATCCAAGAGATGTATCATTTCTTTTGTGTTGTCAAAGAACACTATATCACCACAGCAATCAAAAGTACACCGTTGAATATTACCGCATCTTTTCACTGCAGGTCTTGAGTCAGATGCAAAACTTCCACCAGTCAAGATCAAGAAGAAGGGAGACAAAATCATCCCAAAGCCTGAAGTGAAGTCATCACCGGCAGGGAAGAGAGAAGGGTGAGTTTACTTTAGAGATATTAAAATAGACCAGATGTTGTCTGACATACACCTATGAAATTACCATAGGAGAACTGTTTCACAATATTAGTTATTAAGTTCCTTACTCAAACTGTCACACCATTAAAACCGTTCCTTCAAACCGTTACTCAACCTCTAAAAGAAAGATAAGATGGAAACCTACTCTGCTACTTACATCTTTTCTAGAATTTTGACAAGAACCGCAAAATGCGGAGGTTAATTGTGAAACAGAAGTTAGTAAATCTACGGTTGATTAAGCTGTTCCGAATTCCAAATGAGCTGTTGAGGACTGGTTGCTATGCTTCCACATATGGGAACCAAATTAACCATTCCATGTGTTATATACATTGATCAGTGTGGCAAATTGTTGCTACTCATCTTGAAACACAGAGCTCTGCATACACTTTGCTCACTGCATCTTCTTGTTTCCCTCTCTCTTCTCTCTCTCCGTCTCTCGCCGCATCCGTTAGTCCTCTCCTCAGTAAGACGTTAACTCCACCAGAGAAGAGGATCAAGAAAGATGATAAAATCGAGGAGAGGAGAACGTCGACCGGTATCAGAGTGAAAATCATCCCACCTAAACCCAGACGTAAGATTCAAAGCCTTACAGTTTATATAACCATTTCACGTCCTATTTTTTTTCTTTTTCTAATCGTTATCTGGTAAAAAATTAGGAATCTTTACCACCAGATGTGGGCATCGTTTGTTGATGTTTATAAACGTGTGCTTTGTAACCATTGGCATCCTGACAGATTTTGTCTGCGGTAATTTTGTTATGGGGTGCATAGATAGCCAGTGAATAGTCTTTTGGTTATCTGTGAGATGTGCCTCTGGGGTATTGGTTGGAGATGTATTAACGGAGTGAGACATTGTGAGCCCCCTCACCCCCCCCCCCTTTATGGCTTAAGGAGAAAAGATCGATTCAGTTGGAAGCCTGTAAGTGCAACAGTATCATATCAGTATCTGGCCTGTTAATGTTTTTATTCAAAAAAGTTTTGCAAAGAAAGACGACCACATTTGGATATTCTTTTCATTCTTCAGTTCAAGAAAGCTCTGGATTCTTAGAAGCTTTGAATGCACCGGTAGCACCTGTACGGAAGAAGGTCAAGAAACTGACCAAAGCAGCAGCGAAGGTGCGTTTATTGCACCCTACTCCGCTCTCTCCAGCACCCATGCCCCCCCTTCCAGTTTTTACATTTGACTAGATAGTAGATACTGCAAGCACCTGTTAGTATGAGAGTCAAGAAACCCACCAAAGACAGCTAAATATAAGATGTGGTTCTTCCCACCATTGTCACCTAACCTCAGCATCATACCCTCACCCCTCAATCGTCCCTCTCACCCCTCCATTGTCCCCCCTCACCTTCCATCATCAGATTCAAGAAATTTACTGCAGCAGTAACAAGTGTAGTGGCTCCCACTACTCCCCCAAACACCCCCACCCTCAACTTTCATCTCCTTAACCAGACACTGGAGAAAATTTGTTGATAGATTTAGATGGAGGATTAAGAATAAGGTCTCTTCTGATAAATATGGAGCGCCCATTGAATCTCTGAATGCTTTTAGCAACGCAAATGTGACAAATTTCCATAGTGCCCTATTTATAGGCTAGTGCCCCCCCGCCCAATAAATGTGATCAAATTATGCAATTTTTATATGGGAATCGGTTCACATTCTTGTGATTACCCGTTTCCCCTCAAAATTATATTCTAGCAGTAACCTCTGGTTAGGAAACATCATCCTTAAATGAATACAGTAATCCGTTAATGTTAAAGAAGACCAACCAATAAACGTGGTCTATGATTTTTACCTTCATCTTCTTCATAGGAACAGGCAGCTAATAGCAAAGGAAGGCCAGATGGAACCAAGTCAGAAAAGTCTCCCAGTTCAACTCCAGAGGTAAATATCCAAAATGGTTTTAATAAAAAATATCGTCAAAGTCTCATTTGTAAGCTACATACATGATGGATTTATATGGCAAGAAATGTCACGTATTTAATTGCCGCCGATTTCAAACGAATTGATTAAATACAGAGAGCATTCTACATTTTTTACTGTAGTTTGAGATTTATAGTTTTTTAATTGTTGAAAATCTGATAAAGTAGCTGCAGGCATTTAAATGGTTGATTTGAGGTATCAGTGTCAACCCATCATGTGCCAATCATGGGCCCATCATGTGCCCATCATGTGCCCATCATGTGCCCATCATATGCTTTGGACGGATGTCTGTTTTTGTCATTGCCTGCCCTGATTTTAACACAATTAAAAATATTTAAATGGGCGCACTCTTTGACATATGTGTTTTATTTCATTCTACAGGATAACAAAACAGATCCACCAAAATGTGAGTTTCTGTTTCTTTACTCTCCATTATTGTACAAATTTGCTTTCTCTAGCAGTAAAAAAACAATTAAGAACTAAATAAGTACTTATCAAACAAATTTGTAATCCGGGCATGGATGGCTCGATTTGCAGATGAAAACAGAAAATAACGTTGAAGAGAAAGAAAGTGTCCTACCAGTGAGTGACCTCTGGATAACAAGCCTTGGGTTCATCATCTAAGCGTATACATTGCTTCTGACAAGCACCTTTTCATAGGAAGAAAAACTGGAATTGATTCCGACCGAGGACTAACTCTCCAAATGTGGGACTGGTTACGTTGAATTCACTCGCAAAGATTTGCTAATTTGTTTGCTTTTCATGCTAAAAAAAAACGAAACAATAGTGTTTATAAACTATAATTAAAATGAAATTTTCAGTGGTTGAAAGTTCATGTTACATCATTGACTCTTAATTTAGTGGATTAAAGGGAGACTGATGGTTTTATAGAATGCTATCATTGCTGAGATAAATGTCATAGACTATTCACTTCACTGTAGTACTTCCTGACAAGGTAATGCAGAGTTAATGATACTGATTCAGGTTACCTCCGTGTATGTACTGTAGAGAGCCATTTCGAAAACCCTGTTATATATAATACTCAAGTACAACTCTCTAAAACTCTGGTGCAAAATATTGTCGGCTTGCATAGAAACTATACCAATACAAAATTATTTGATGCTATAAAATGAGTGATTTTGGAGCAGAGATGTTTTATCATTTTACGACTTCTCGATTGGCCCCTGCAGTCAATTTCTACTCCAATGCGGAGCCGGAGGAAGGCAAGGACGACAACAGCGTCTTTGGGGAAGTCGTCCCCGCTGGCAACGAGGACGACAAGATGGACGACAAAGATGACGACAAGACGAAGACCCAAAGTAAAAGTAATCTGAAGATCCTTCCGTCGAGAAAGAAGAAAACCGTCACGTGGAAGGAAGACGCGGACCTGGTGGACGTCTGTTTCTTTGAATTAGATGAAAATGAAAGAGGTAGGCTTCATTTGTCTTGCTTTCTAATTTTTATTCCTTTCTATATTTGACTTTTCTTCTTTTTTTTCACAAGCTTTCACCTTTATTCTGTCGTCTGACAGTTCTTTATGTCATGTACAGACGTAGGAGGGTGTGGGGATGTAGAAGGTAGTGGCGTGCACAAGGGGGTGGGGGTGGTCAAGGGGGCCATGGCCTCCCTACCTTCTATCCTCAGAAGAAAATGGAGTTCAGTCTGGGAATGTTTTTTCGCATTCAGATAGGGAAGCATTAGACTACATGCTAAAGTGTACACCCCCCTTTGCAACCTCACACAAAACAAAACACAACCTTGGTAAACCTGTGCACACCACTGGCTAAAGGAAAAGGGAGGCATAATATTGGACCTTTGAAACATCGACAAGGGTAGAAAGAGATTTTGTCTTTGGGAGGAGTAGGTTCCCTGGGGTTAATTTTCTCTTATGATATTATATATTTTAAAAATTGTAGGTAGTATGATTTCACTATAATGTGGTTTCCCCATGGTTTTCTGTTGCTACTACAGAAAACGTGAATAGACCAAAGGACTTCCGGGATGCTGCCCAGAATGAGATGAGAAATGAAAGGCAGACGATCGCTAACGCCATGAAAGCCAACCGTACCGGAGAGGAGGAAGGTGGAAATGGAGCCAAGACCACCTACGAGACCATTCCGGTAAGATTCGCCTCGCCGAAAGACAGTTCAGCAACTGTTTGTTATGTACAGGTTTTTTGCTGTTTCGCTGCATAGGGTTCTAGCCTAACCTAATGCGGCCACTTGCCTTTTTCCTCATTTGCGGAACTGGCAGGTTTGGAGTATATATCGTAACGTATTTATTAACTGCTTGGAATTTTGACTGTAAACTGAGCAAGCTTGCATAGTCTGTCCTGCTCATGAATGAAGACAGAGGAACTGATCTCTGTCCGATACTGTAAACGCAATAAACAACTGTTGACAGTATTGTGTTGTGTGTCATTAAGAATATATTATGTAACCAGCACAACATGTTCCACAACATGTCTCCATTTTCAGCCAACCGATATTCATATTTTTTTTTCTGTATCAACACCACAAAGTATGTAAACTTACCAACATGTAGCCTGCACTTAATAATTTATTAGTTTATATGTAAATTAAGCTCAGCCATGGTACATCTTAAATGGCTTTTTTTGCAGGTCTAGCATTTAGTCTTGAGATTTGTTAGGAAGGTGTTCAGTCTCTGCCGTGGCACTCATGCAAGAAACGGACCATATATATATTTTTATGCCGATTGATGGGCACACTCTCGATGGACTTAAGATATCTTGAGCAGCATCCATCTGCATTCAGCCGACAAAATGTGTGATTCGTCTGTTCCCCTTTTTTTTTTATCCAGTGGAGGAGACCGCCAAGGCTGGACATAGATCCACTGGTGGTCTACGGCAGCAGTAGCAAGGAGAAAGACATCCAGGCAAAGAGAGAACGGACCGTCCTGCAGGAGATCTTCTTCAGCGCCGCCATGATCCCAGACACGCCCAAAGAACCGGACATGGAGGCAGTGGAGTACGTAGTACCCAGAACTATACCACTGGAAGATGTAAGTTGTACCACTTTGGAAAACGGTTGAAAAAAAGTGGGGGGGGGGGGGAATGTCAACAGATTGTGGTGTCGATTCCTGCTATTAACCCTAAGGGCTTAGATGGCCCAAGGTTAATCCCGAGGTCGCAAGCGTGAAACTCCCAATCTAACCAAATGCTTCTTCGACCTTCTAAAAGCTGACACATTTTCAAGGAAGTTTCATTCAATGGTTTCGTACAAAAGGAAGCCAATAAGATTACTTTGTTTTATACTTATGCAGGAAACAGTTCCAGAACCGATGGAAACTCAACCAATTTTACCAAACCCTGGTTTTCCTGTTCCTGGAAGGGGTATCCCGCCAGGTGGGTTACCTCCTCGGATAGCCAACGTTGTCCACCAGATGCCACGGCAGGCCGGTGCTGTACATCCTGGAGGTGGAGGACGGGTGGAACCGTCCATGGACAAAATCAAGGAAATTCTGTCGTCTGTCATGGTGAGATTCCTTTAAAGTTCTGATGGCTCGCATTGTCATAATTGCACACATACTGACTGGCCACCCAATTTCCATTTCTGGATGAATAATGATTTTCATACTTTTGTTTTAACTACAGAGCAATCCAAACCAGCCCGATGTTGACATCCATAGTGAGGACTTCACCAATAAACTCAGAGAGATCATAGCGCCATTCAAAGGAGACGACGTTCACGAAGGTAAGAAGCGTTTGTCTACTGCAAAAATATTAAATGTGGGAGTAGAACATGGCTGACCAGACTGGGCATTAGTGGTGGCAGTAGACTACCATGTTGTCTCCAAACAACATAAAAAATTGTCCAGGTTCGGTGCCCGCTTTCGTTTTCTCATCGGCTCAGTTTATGCTTGGGGGAGGGTGGTAAATTGGAGGCTAACCACAACAATCTGCAGGCTGTTTCTGTAGTTAAAGCATTGATTAAGGCCCTCTCTTAGAATTATCTTTGGCCAGAGATGACCCTGACTCTCCAAGGTTTATTGTGCTGGCGTTTGCAGAGACTTTGAAGTTTTTATCTTCACTGAAGCATCGATGCCACTGAAGAGGCTTGTCGCATTCCGTCACTGCATTTCTTTCTGGCTTTTTAAAGAAGTGACCGTGTTGCTCCATTTGTTTCACCGGTGTAGCTCAGCTGCATATAAGATGTAAGATGAACCTGCTTGTGAGTCAGCAGTGGGCTGCTTTTGTGGGCCCATGGGACACTACAGCACTACAAGCAGCTTGTATCGAAGAAGTGAGTGCTTCCGGGGCAAGATTCTGCAGTTGGACCTGATTGTGGTTCTAATTTCTATCTAATTTTGTCTGATTTCTCTGATTTCCAGAGATATCTCCTAGATCTCTCATTCAGTCAGACTACTATGCTTTTTTGAGACCAGTTTTCTGATAATTAAACTATCGTTTCATTTCTTGATATCGTTTCTTCATTAGGTGCAGGCCAAGCTCCTTTGTTGCAGACGCCTGTCCAAGGTCCCCCACCCCTTTTAGAACCCTTGCCACCACGGGCTCCTCCGCCACACCCTTACACGTATGACCCCGCGGGCGAACCGTACCTGGACCACATGGGAGGCCAATACCCTGAATATGATGAGTTTGGTGGCATGCCTCCACCACAGGAGATGGGAATGGAGGAGGGCCACTACCCCGGATTTGAAGGCAAGTAAAACGGATGGCGGTTACGTTAGAGAATTATATAACTTTACCAGCCATCAGATCTGTGACTGCACACTTGACTGTGGTATAAACCAATGTTGGCAAAGTGGTACTGGTATTATCAGAGGGCAGTAAGAACTGTGGGAAAAGGGGGGGGGGAGAGAGGGGGCAGCTTGGTGCATCAGAGGGCATTACAGACAGTCTACAGTCTGAGTAGCAGTTGTCAACACCTTACTAGTGACAATTGGGTTCAATCAGTGAGTGCGTCCACTGATTTTTCACTTTTTTACATTTCTCTTTGCAGTAGGTCATGTGACTTCCCAGTGAAATGTCTGGAGTCTTAAACCTGAGCACAGAATATTAATTCCTCGGGTTCGATCGGGGAGATGATGATAAATATCCGTGTATAAATTTCCCGCTATCAATCTACTGACTCATATTTGCTTTCCTTCTCTGGACAGGTCCTGGGTTTGATTACCCGTACCCGGAGGAGAGATTCCCAAACAGGGACTTCCGCTTTCGAGGTCCTCGACCACCCGGTCCTAGATTCAGAGGAAGAGGAGGGGGAGGAAGGGGAAGAGGTAAGAACCATTCTCAGGGTCTTTGTGTTTTCATTTCCTGCTGGTATTTAAGCTTTAATACTCCTATTATGTAATATCATTCATGAGTGTACTGCACTGCATTGCTTTGTATTACTGAGAGTGGCTTAAAGTTGTAGCATCTCGTTGGTGGTTTTATATTACTCATTCAGAGGCAGGTATTGACTTGTCCCCATCATGGGAGGATCCAGGATTTAAGAA
>JAIPMN010002305.1:33675-49136 GCA_020650975.1 Apostichopus californicus
CCCCCCCCCCCCCACCGTACCACGGATGCAGGAACCCCCTCCCTCTCCCATACCTCCTCCGTCCAAAGTTACGTTGCTTTAGTGAATGATACGGACAGCAATGAAGCAGCTACAAAGTAATATGGTTAAGCTTAGCTTATATTTTTCTGTTAACTTAATTATTTTATTCCCCTTGATTTGCCATTGTTAGCATTACCCCATACAAACCCCAGGGGTACGGGTGGGCGGTATCTGTAGGGTGTGATAGCATCCTCCACTTTCCTCCTGATGATATGGTCCTGCAAGCAATGAAGCCCATACTTTTGCTTCCAATATACAAACTTTATTTGTGTTGAACGTTGTGCGGAACGTATGAGTATCCGTACACAGCAATTCGCCTGTCAATTTTCATATCCCCTATATTTCTTCGTTTTGAAATATTTCTTTCAAATTATATTATTTATTGTGAGATGATGTTATAATTCATGTATTGTGTGCGTAACATGCCTTATTTAACCTTTGGCATTGAGTTGAAGAACAATGAATTTCGTACTTATTTTTCATGTTAGGCTGAATGTACGTGTTAGAGTAATATTGTAACATTAGGTTCATAATATTCAATTTTCGGTGTGTGCGTTACGGTTTTGTACCAGCAAACCGAGGACACCTTTTCTACGGTGTCTTTGAGATGCCAGCTGCTTGCAATGTACATCGTTTGGACCTTGTCAGAGATGGCGATAACTTGAATTCAAATAATTTGATTAACTTGAACTTCAACAAGCAATCATCCTCCAGCTTTTACAAATGTGCATTCTCCCCTCCCCTCCATCACCCCGACGACCCCCCCCCACCCCCATGACTACAGTTTTCAACGGTTACCACCCATTTACTTAAACTATTTTTTTCTTAATCAGCATTTAATTTCAATATAGGAGTATCTGGGGTTTGTCCCCCATAATAAAATGACATTTAATACGTGAAATGGTGCGTCCTGAGGCATATTAGGCTATTTATTTGTTCTTATATCTTTCATCTTTTCATCTCTTATATGCATTATCATATTTATGTTTTTCTCTGTAACGTTTACTGCAAACCTGTAACTTCTTAGATCGATCATTCTTATCACAATATTTTATCTTGACATACTAACTATGAAAATGTAAGGGCGGTGGTGGTTGGGGGGGGGGTGAAAAGAGGGGTATGTAATTTACGGTGTCCTTTAAGTGACAGTAACGTATGTGTTTACTAATATCTTTCGTACCTTTTCGTATCTTTTTATATGGTAAGAGGAGGTGTCTGCGAAGGGTTTAGTTGACATTGAACAAACACAAAGGATATTATCTCGTCACATGTTAACTGGAATCTTCACCCAAGTAATGATTCATCCCCCCCCCCTCCCCTCCCTCCCCTCTGTCCCTCCAAAACCATCATCGCACTGGCTGGGTAAGTAAATTGTCAAAACTCGTATAGGCCTATGCCGCTGAAAGCTCATTGTCATAAAAAATGTAATTTACGAAATAATGAAACATGAACGATGTAGTCCACCAATTATAGAATGATAGATTAACAAATCCATCTGTAGTATCAAGCGATCCATCAACCACTTAAATGTCAAGTACACATGTCTACCAATCATCATTTAGACTATCTTAAGGACTTGTTTATAACATTTGCACGGAATTTTCGATTGCCTTGGATTATTTCATATAAGTTAAACCAGGGAGTTGTTCCATAGCAACTCCCTGGTTAAACTCTGGACTTATTAAGTCATGCTTCACGGGTTTTTAATTACCACCTTTTCAATCGTAAAGCAACTGATCTTTCACACAAGATCCTGAGATCTTATTTGGAATTCTATCAGGCCGGAATTATGTAATGGATCTAATTTGTTTTTATAGCTGTATTTGTAATCGATTAAATAATGCTAACTTAATCGATAATCGAAATGCTAAATAAGTTAGCTAACTGTCATCGGAAGTAAATAACACTTCGATATTTTCAGATACACTAGTGTTTTAACAGGCTCAGTTTGCTAGCTAGCAGCTACGTAGCAAAAATAAAGAGTGAAAACAACATGTCGGCAGTTCTTGTCTGCTCATGGACCCAAAGTGCTATTATAATAATGTGAATTGCTTCTAACTTATGCTTCGGTGAAATTGGTTGGCAAAGGAGGAACATTGGAGGGAGGGGGGGGGGGCGAAGGGGTAGCGGGAGTTGCGCTTCCTGCTACTTTTGAAGCTGGGACGGGATTATTTCTGCCGAGGCTCTTCATATTTTCCAACTATATAGGGATTACAATATTCCATGTGGACCACTTTATCATCTACAACCCAAATTCTTACAATGAAGAATTGGAACCCAAGCTTTTCTTCTGGCCCTTGTGACCATTTGACAGCTTCCTACGCCATTATTTAGCAACATCTAACAGCCTACCCTCTCCATTCACACACACACGTGTCACACACACGCATATACATATATATATATTTTTCATTTACATAAAGTCTGTTCTAAGTATCTCTTTCGAGATCCGGCTTTAGGAATCACAAATGATTTCGAGTTGGTTAGCATCATGATTGATCTCTAGATTAAGGCAAAATTTGTCACCAAAAACAGAACTAGTATTGTTCGATACAGTTTGAAAACGTTTAAGGAGGGTCTGCTTTAAATAATTACGGCTATCGAAAAAAAATATGAATACAATAATGGAATGTGCGAGTCCAATTTACAATTCGCCATACTAATTTTGTGGCGTGTTAGAGAATTCGTGCTAGCGCCATCTCTTTAAACACTATTGCTGAAAATGATAGCTAACTTCGATATTTTAGTGACGTTTGTTGTTGTAAACAATGTGATGCAAGTACATGTACAGTGCTTGGACTCGGAGTTTTAGAGCTGCAACTAGCTGACGGCCTTTACGGCGGATATGGTTAGAAAACATTCACAGGACATCTGGGAAAGTATATGGTAGTTTATTATTGGAGAACTCAAACGAAAATCTTCTAGTCAACTACAGTAGTACTTAACAAAGGAATGATTTACGTTGAAAACATTAATCTTGACAGAGACAAAGGTTTTCGATAGTCAACTTGATCTTATTCTGGTATGAGTATGACTAACGTTTCGCTAAATTTATAAGCCTAGTACCGTGTAGGCTATTATCTTACTTTCGCTAACCCTTTTTAACCGCATATATGCTATAGGCCACGTTTGATGTGTCCAACATTGGGTCAACCACCACTTTTGCAGACTTGGGAGGCCAAAGTTTGGTGAATATTACACGTACAGCCGAACAAGTAAACAAGTCTTTTCTATCTTTTTTTGTGATTAGTGTGAAGTTACGACCTTGGACTTGGAATATACTGCAATAAGCCATCACCGAGAACCCTGTGAAGTGTGATATTCAATGTCAACATGAAGTCATGAGATAACCTAAGCCTAGAGTGAAGCAGCTATCAGTGTGTCAAATCACAACTGAACGCAGCCATCATGGGGTTCCTACACCAACTTCAAGTTTTGTTATGGAAGAACTTCACTTTGAAGAAGAGGAATCCAGTAAGTGCTTTAAGGCAGCCTATCTACTATTTAGTTAGATCCCCTTTAAGTGATAAAGACAGACCCGATAAAGGATATTTGTAACAGAAGTTAAGGACACTTGAGTACAGTACAAATCCAGTTTTTGCAAAATCAACAAAATATGTTGAATTTTCACAGAAATGTTTCTGTATCGTATTGAGCCTAAGAACAATTTTTTTCTGATTGTTATCATTGGCAAAGATGCATCTATGTACTGTATATTACATTTTAATGGTATCCTAGTAAACTGTCACAGAATTGTATTCCTTCAATTGAGTGAAGGCTATGCATGATTTTCATTTATTTGTAGAAATGGTCAAGCTTAGCTTATGTGTAACGTTTCTGCATCAGAAGGGTAGAGAAAGATTGTTGAGCATGTTTCATTGCAACAATGTCAACAGCCAATAATTTGTTAACAGTAGATTGATTAGTCTAAAAATCAGGAAATTGGACTACATTGAAATTGCTAAGCAAATAGTCCGAATCAATTACATATCAAGAAGAAGTTCTGATACATTTGATGTGTTGCAAATAATATATACATGTAAAAGAGCAATATGCAGTATATATGTTATTCACTTTGAATCTCAGAAAGAAAAAAACAGAGAATGAGAAGGGAAAGATAAGCTGTTCAAAAATTCCTTGTTCCCTGCAAAAAGTCTGCTCATGTCGGTATTAAAATTTTTGAGAGGTTGACGTTTCGATCCTAACGGATTTGAACATTGAATTGATATAAAGAAAGTTTGACAAAACAACTTAGTGCAGTGCAGAGCCAAAAACCATATTGATTAAAGGAAGTCTTTGTAATAATTTTAATGGAACTCGTCTTTGGTTAATGTAGTAAGGTAATGATATTTCCACATTTTATTTTGAATTGAGCACCATGAAACTGAACGATGTTTTCTTTGGAATGAATTGTTTCATGTTGTTTTTCATTTTCAGCTCGTGGTCATTTTTGAAATAGTGATTCCTCTGGTTCTGTTCTTAATCATCGTTGCCATCAGGAAAAACAAACCGATTTTACTGAAACAGGAAGGTAATGTAATGCCGGGGAATAATAACATATTTCGGGCAGAGCATCTCAAAATGTTATGCAAAATGGAGAAATTGCTATAATTACAAACTGTGCAAAAGTGTGCACATGACAGTTTTTGTACACAATGACAGCAGTAGTTTGAAGAGTTTTTAAGACAGCTATTTGCTTTCAACACTGCTGCACTAGATTTGAACGCTAAATTATTTCCAGCTCGTAATAAATTCCTGCGTAATAATATTCCTGCAGAATAAATCCCTGCCTGAGGCGAAGGCCATGCACACATGATCTGCCAATGCATCCTGTTTACCCACTCTAGCCTATATAGAAGCTTCGAATACTCTGGCTCTTGTTCCATGGAACAAGTTACCAGATCACATTCAAACATGCTATAAACTCTCTACTTACAAAAGTCCACTTAAGACCCATATTTTCACTTGTTCTTTTGTAAATTAATTTACTTTCTTTGTAAAGCGCCTTGAGCATGCTCAAGGCGCTTTACTGCAGTGACTCTTGTTTACTGATTTGGCGCTATATAAGTCTCATTTATTATGATTATTATTATATTATATGTCTAGAGCAAGCTCCATGGCCAATGATGACTGCTGTACTAGCAACTGTGAACGGTCATGCACCAAGCACACTGTACACGTAGTTGTCACTGAATGATGGTTCCTTCCTCGTACAGTACAATGCTTGAACTCTTCCAAGTTGAAAAAGAGAGAACAGGTTGATTCAGGCCACAGTTGATGTATATATTCATGTTAGACTTAGTCTATGGAATATTATTATAGGTTACCACACTTCCTGATTAAGTGGGAGTATGGTGTTATTGCAACAGAAATAAAATTGTCCCGCTGACAAAACCAATAGTCCCCTCTCTTCATGACGATGTTAAGAAAATATTGTTTGTACGATACATTCAAACATAAGAGAAGTATAACGTGTATGTACTACAGGTCTCATTATTTGCGACTATTCTTGATACATGATTCATGGCCACTATTTAGCCCCGCAAGCTTGGCTGGAGAGATTGGATGACCTGGGCTCACACGGTTGCAACAAGTACCAACAATAACGTTAATATACAGTACTAATTTGGGATGTTACTAAACGTTAGTCGTAACATCCTATGCACTGCATGGCTATGAAATTAACCGCTTATTTGCCTAGAAAGGTCTGGTAGGAATGAACATTTTGTGAAATTTTACTTTGTGCTTATCTGGCTGTATAAGCTGTATATGCCACCATATGGTGTGTTTCCCTCTTGAGAATAAAAAAGGAATAGGGAGGGAGGAATAGGTTTGGAGGTGGAGAGAGTACACCCATACTGAAATTCAAAAATTCACAGACAACCATTTTCAAACGACTGAAAATCAGAGTAAGTACAGTACAGTATTACAGTAAAGTAAACTACAGTACATCAAGTACAGTACAGTACAGTAAACTACAGTACAGTAAACTACAGTACAGTACAGTACAATACAGTAAACTTGTACAGTACAGTAAACTACCGTACAGTAAATACAGTACAATACAGTAAACTTGTACAGTACAGTAAAGTAAGTACAGTGTAGCAAAGTACAGCACGATACAGTACAGTAGTGTTCAGTACCTGGATTATTTTACCTCTGTGTTTGAATTAGTGACCTCTGGGTTAGAACCAGTGACCTCTGGGTTACAAGGTTTGAAGAGTAGTGAGCACTTTCAAGTCAAAGATTTTGTTGCTCAAGATTTTCCATAATTGCCTGACATTTTCCAGTCAGTTTTACAATATTCAGTTATTTATCTTTCCATGTATGGAGGAATCTGGTCAAATCATTGATGAACTCACATACAGTACTGTAGCTGAAGGATAGATCTACTGTAAATCATTTAGCAGAATCAGTGAGATTGTCATCACTGTTACTCTTTAAAAGAACATGAATGCCCCATACAGTACTATCATGGATTTACAGTACATACCATCATACATTGTATACATTACATTACATGTCAGGCAGACCTGCGTTGTTCAAAAAGCTTTACTTTTTCTTTTATGATAATAGCCTTGTTGATTTATCCTTGGGACATGACACCTTGGAATACTCTTTTTATGCTGTCAGTGTTTACTGTTGGTTAGAATTTCATCTTTTTTTTTTTTTTTTGTAGACATAATATTTTCCTCTGTAGATTTTAGGTTTGTTCCACATTATAAAGAGAAACAGAAGCAAGTGTCATAAAACACTTGCAAAGTAATACCTACTGTCATAAAACACTCGCAAAGTATCAGCAAGGTCTCACTGTATACTTTGATTGGAATTGAGGTAAAGCACAGTCTGTTATTCTTTTACACTAAGTATTTGAAGTAGTTATTTACTTCCTAGAGTCATTTGCAACCACCCTCAGCTGTTTTTGTAAATTGCAGCATCCAATCACATCCCCCCCCCCACTTCAGAGATTTGCCCTTCGTACATCGTTATTGCGTCGGTGATGATGTGAGATGAGAAATACGTGATTTATGAGAGATTAGAACGAATCGATCACTCGAAAGGTTAACTATTAGGTTGCGCAATCTTTAATGTTTATTTACTTACAGTACTCACTGTTTGTTTTGAATTTAATATACTGTACTGTACTGTACATGTACACAGTATAGCTACAGTATTAAAGACAGTGCAGGCAGGTTGGAGTTCTTAAAAGTCCTCTGCAGTATAAAGTTGACAAACCTACAGTATTGTAATTAATGGTTTGATCTGACGCAAGAACCAGTATGGTCTGTGCAGATACAGTGTATTATATATTAAACCTTCGCTATATATCTGCCTGGAGGTACATTATAAAATACACATAAATCCTTAAGTACGGCATATTTACACATTCCGTGGTTAGTAGTATATATATAGAGTATATATATCAGCGGTTAAAACTTAGGAGGGTCCAAGCTGGAGGAAACTATTTTAAAGTTTGTTCTACTGTATCAGTATAGTACTGCTCCTTCCATTTGATATTAGACATGAACATTGAGGACATGGACGTTTACACACTTGTACTGTAGGTACAGTGTTTTGTATTGCTCTATTCGACTATGTATACATTATACAGCTCTAGGTGAGGGTATGCAGATTAATGGGGTTTGCATTTGATACAGAGGGAAGTTCATCACCATATAGTACAGTACTTCAATGTTAAAGAGCTGGCATGTCTGTGCATGCTCTCAATTACACCAGTCATCAGGGCTAATTTTTTCATATTTAATATTACATATACTATCAAAGTATCATCCTTTCTTCTACGTGCTCTGTCCAGAATTTTAGCTTTATCGGACGTAAAACTCTTGAATATTGCCTGAATGCCGAGTTAAAGTGAAAAACCCAAATGTGTTTGGCTGATTTTTGCGAGTGGTTCATTTTTCATGGGGACTCAAGTGTACTTTAGTTGATGATTGCCAAATGTAGTTTTGTTGTGTGAGTAATGTTGTTTTCTACTAACTTACAAGTGTCAATGTTTTCATGATTCTTAAGCACAGGGATGATATAAGAGGATGAATTTCACTATGCCTGCACAGTAACACAGAAATACTGCACTGTAGTCCTCTTAATACAACTGCACAAGGTCCCTTTCTTTGATGGCCTTGTCACCCTTGTGTGCTTGCAGGGCTGATGGTCACAGGTTATCCAGGAGTCCGCGATTTCAGATTTTCAAGTCGATGATTTCAAAGCTCACACGAATGCAGATGAAATTTAAATCAATTTGAGTCACCAAGAATGTGAAATAAGTTACACCCAATATGCTTCTAACGTTCCAGTTCAGAGATTTTCAGTTATGCCTCACAGCACACCGATTTGCTTACATTCTCCAAGTTCATTTCACTTGTGGTGACTAAAATACCGTATGGCAACAGTTATTCTCCAACACACAGAAATGTTAAAATGAATAATGGACAGATGTATGAAAGAAATGATCTAGTAGGCAGCTTATTGCCTTAGTGAGGAATTGGGCACACAGTTAAGGAGAGGCAGTAGATAAGTTCATGAATTATGCTAGGGCTAGACAAATTACTACTTACGATAAGTTAATAAATTATGAGGGATATAGGGAATTAGACAAATTGCTACTTATAATAAGTTAATAAATTATGAGGGATATTGGGAAATAGACAAATTGCTACTTACCATACATGGTTTTCATTTGGCACATTAAATAAGTTTCAATATACATTTTCAGGGAAGCAAAAATTCATAAACCTCAAAAACTGCTATAAAAAAATATTAACAGTAAATTATTCCTGGAGAGGTGTAATAGATAAAGTAGGATGAACAGCTATTTTGAACATTAATTTTGGTAGGAGATTTGGTACAAATATATATTTGGTTAACTGTCAGGTAATGGCATTGGACTTTGTGACCCATCCCATTTAATCCAGTCTGTAGGTAATTTCAGTCACTTTTGTGGGTTGTCTACATGACTGTACATAGGTCTATTCATAGTGACCTTCAAATAGACTAATTGAGGGGGATCGCCGAGGGGGATCGTCGTAAATTATTGATTTTTAGCTATAGCCAATGAATTGATATGAACCCAAGAGATCTTTAATCATGTTGTTAAATATTCCTTCAAGCAGTAACCATAATAGCTCAGTGTTCAGTGGTTAACGCCGGTGCCTTTCAATCATAAGGTCCCCAGTTCGAGTCACTCCCAGATTAATGTATGTCGTCCAGTTACAGAGTTGTTGACAATTAACAATTCATAATCATGGACGTTAAATATGAATGTAAGAGACTGACTTCGGTCAGCTTGCGGCTTTGGTAAGCCAATGAGGCTTCTTCGCGAGTTCCTGCTTGCAGGAGGATCTAAAATACATACAAACATACATAATACATATGATGTTATTGTACCTGCTGTGGTTGAATACACAGTGACATATTGATTATTTTAGTTGAGAGATCTGACAACAGAAAGAAATAGTGAAAGAAGGTAAGAAAAGAAAAAGAAAAGAAAAGAAAAGAAGTTAGACTAAATATTTAGCCAGTTGTACCCTGGCTCAATTGATATTAAAATAAGTGTATACTGTATATTACATATGACAAAGAATAGTAGCTTGAATACTCTATTGATCTGCTGCAGCATTGTGAGTAGTACTCCAGTATATTTTTGAAGACCCTGAGTCTGTTGAGTATTTAGAATTGAAGGTTCTGTTCTTTAATATTTATGTGTAAAAGTAAGTTGGTCTGACGTTTCCATCCTAGCAGGATCTTCTTCAAAGGCTAAAAGAAAAATTTTTCTTTAATATTTATACTAAACTATGGTATTTGTATGCAGGCACACACGTAGGCCACACGCATTTTCGCACGCACGCACACTTACACACGTTACCGAACATGACCGATAAAATATGTGTGTACTGGGGTTGCCCAATTCTAAGAGTAAATATTTACAATAATTGTAAAAATTGTAAAAGGTCTCTGGGTTAGTATTTGCCAAATATATAATACATAATTTGTAAACAGTACCTGGATGCTCACTAAGTTGTGTATAGGTTAACACAAGTCATAATGTATTATTGGCACACACTATCACAGGTCATGTAGGCATCCCCAATTTAGTTCTAAGAACTGAGGGTAGTTTCATAACTTCAACTTACTTGCTGGTACCTGATAAAGTTAGGATTTATGTCCCTCCCTTACTTATCTATTCACAACGGGTTGAAAGGATCTGTTTCACATAGTAATCAACACAGTGAGATGTACTGTATGTGAGTATGCTGGGGACACTTGTTGCACATTGTGCAGTGCTCACAGTACAGATGTCTCATCTGTTTGTACAGTTTGTTCTTCCTAACAGTAACCAGCTGCAAATAAAGATGAGACAACTCTCTGTAGTAATATGTGAAACAATCTCAGTAATGGTAACCCTCGGAAAACAGGAAAGTGTGGTTGGTAACGGGAAGTAATCACACTAATTTTAAGACTTGTTTCATCCATTAATTGATCATGATCCAAGCTCAAATGAGAGGAAAGTCTGCAGCAAAAAAACAACATGTTTTGTCTGGTATGGTTAGGCAAGAAAGGATTCAGTTAATGTTGTCTGGTATGTCTGTCTATGCAAGAAAGGATTCAGTTAATGTTGTCTGGTATGGGTAGACAAGAAAGGATTCAGTTAATGTTGTCTGGTATGTCTATGCAAGAAAGGATTTAGTTAATGTTGTCTGGTATGTGTAGTCAAAAAGGATTCAGTTAGTGTTGTCTGGTATGGCTAGTCAAAAAGGATTCATTCAATGTTGTGTGGTATGGCTAGGCAAGAAAGGATTCAGTTAGTGTTGTCTGGTTTGGGTAGGCAAGAAAGGTTTCAGTTAATGTTGTCTAGTATGGCTAGGCGAGAAAGGATTCAGTTAATGTTGTCTGATATGTCTAGGCTAGAAAGGATTCAGTCAATGTTGTCTGGTATGGCTAGTCAAAAAGGATTCAGTTAATGTTGTCTGGTATGTCTAGGCAAGAAAGGGTTCAGTCAATGTTGTCTGGTATGTCTAGGCAAAAAGGATTCAGTTAATGTTGTCTGGTATGGGTAGACAAGAAAGGATTCAGTTAATGTTGTCTGGTATGGGTAGGCAAGAAAGGATTCAATTAATGTTGTTTAGTATGGGTAGGCAAAAAGGATTCAGTTAATGTTGTCTGGTATGAGTAGACAAGAAAGGGTTCAGTCAATGTTGTCTGGTATGTCTAGGCAAAAAGGATTCAGTTAATGTTGTCTGGTATGGGTAGACAATAAATTTTTCAGTTAATGTTGTCTGGTATGGCTAGGCAGGATTCAGTTAATGTTGTCTGGTATGGCTAGGCAAGAAGGATTCAGTTAATGTTTGTAAGTTTGCACATGTATGTATGAGAGTGCCTGTAATAATGCATTCTCAATTAACTACTGTATGTACTGTAGCTTGTAGTATAGACTTAGAAGCTTGGCAATCCTAGAGACCACAGTCTTAAGGATGGATAGGAGGAAGAAGTTTAGTATTAAGTGATTTTATAAAGCTCTGATGGTGCAGTAGCATGGCTTTAAACTTTGACCATGTTATTGTACATGCTGGTTATCACATTACAATATTCGTAGGATGGCTTTAAACTTTGACCATGTTACATGCTGGTAATCACATAACATTATCAGTAGGAATGGCTTTAAACTTTGACCATGTTACATGCTGGTTATCACATTAGAATATTCGTTGCCAATATGATTTTTTTCACTTTCGTTATTATGTTTTTCTCTAATGAACAACACAACTTGGTAAATGTTTGTTAACATGCATAATTTGTTTTATCCATATTTCTAATGTACCTTAGTCCTTACACCACATACGTATTATCCTGTCATGGGAATGCCTCTAAGGTGCAGCAGTGGTCTTGGCTTGAGTTACACCACAGAAGTATTACCCTGCTACAGTAAAACTGACTATATATTAATACACAAAGACATTTGATTCCATTGAGTAATCTTAATATTTTCTGTTATGGTTTCATCCCTGCTGTGTATAGACTCCACATTGTGGTGGTACAGGGTTTGGTTGCTATATCAGCTTTAGTAATTAATATTCACAGCTGTATTTGCTATCCCTTTGAACCTGGTGTCAAGAGAAAATTATCCAAGTGGAAAAATTAGGTTGTGGGTGGGGAACCATTCACTGTGCCCTTGATAGGAACATACATTTTCTTTAAAGCAAATTCTGTATATTAAATGACTAATATACAGTGTACTGTAGTTCTGCAGTATAAACCTGTTCACATGTGTTGTGTACATGTATGTTCATTGGTTTCATGTGTGTACACATGATGTATGTTTAGGGTTCATGATATTGCATGAAAACATATCCAGAAACCATCTGTTCCAATAGTAAGACAAAGATTTTGCATTTTTTAATCAATGTTTCTATATTTTTGTGATATTCATAATCCCTCAATGACTGTGCAGCAACTAAGATTGAAGCAGTGTACTGTAGTTCTACAGTATAAATATATGTGTTCTGTACATGTTTATTGGTTTCATATGTTAGGGTCATTATATTGCATGCATGCCAACATACAGTATACAGAAACCACCTGTTCCTCAGTAAGACAAAGATTTTTCATTTTTTCATCAATGTTTTCTTAGTTATGTTGTGATATTCATAATCCCTCATTACCATGCAGCAATAACAGATTGAATTTTCATTGTATGTATGTATATGTGATCTTCCCGCAAGCAGGAACTCGCGAATTAATATCAGATGAAGTTCAATGTTTGTTTCTCAATCAGTGCTCAGGGTATGCATATGGAATAATAATTAGATATGGGCATCAATAACAGAAACGGAATTAATTGAATTACAGACTTTCCGGATTTGCATTGACTCAAATGTTATACTGTGCAATATTTCATTGTTATTATTTAAAAAAAACTTAAGACTAGGATGTTGTTTGGTACGATTGTATCATATTTGTTGTAATTTTTGGTTTCCTGTAAGAGAAAACTATGGAGTCTCTCACACCGACCTTTCAAAATTGTGAGGGGAACCGCAGATTGCAAAGTCCGCTATTACGATTAGATTCGTGTGCACAGAATATTATGTATACTTTTTTTCTCTCCTATTTTCAGCTTTCTTCATGGCCCAGCCACTACCCTCTGCTGGTATCATACCAGTTATGCAAATCTTCTGTCCCAATGCAGTAAGAGACCCCTACGGATTTCCAGAGCATCCTAAATCACAGTAAGTATGCAGCATCTCACTTGCCTGTCTCCTCAGGACAGCAGCACACTAACTCTACCATGCCTAGGGTTGCCCTAAATGGCAGTTAGAAGATTAATTTACACAGCTATTCACTTGCCTGACTCTTCATAGCAACAGTACACTAACTCTACCATGCCCTTAAGTTTGGTCAAAATTCACAGTATGTAGATTCATTACATAGCTACTGTACTCACTTACCTGTTCCTTCACAACAGCAGCACACTTACTCTACCATGCCATGTATGGTCAAAATTCACAGTACTTAGGTAGATTCATTTACATAGTATTCACTTACCTGTCCCGTCATATCAACAGCTCACTAACTCTACCATGCCAAGTGTGGTCCTAATTAGGCCTGAGTTGGGGTACTCTGATACCCGACCAAACCTTCGGGTACCCGATTCGATAACGCACAAAAGAGGGGGTGGGGGTTGGAAATCACGTAACTGCTACGCAAGTGCTTTCATGGTTTCAATAATTCCGTAGGTCTGCATGTTTTGATTAATCAAGACACGCGAATACGGAAGATCATGAAATAACTTTCTTGTATTGTAGATGGTTGTTTTAATTACTTACTATTTCAAGTTTTAGCCATTCTTAATGATTCCTTTTCATGTGTGTATAAATCACTTAACACCGAAATCGAAAATATTATACCAGTGCAAACTACTCAAAATTGAAACCTTCAATCCATTGCAACAGCAACAGTGTATGTAAAATACTACATTCCCTCTTCAAAACATAGCACATACCTTCCAAACAATTGCCGGATTCCAGCTATATAATTGAAAGTTGTAAAGTGCGGCTAATGGGAACCCTGGATCGTTGTAAGAGAAACAGTTGGAAGTATTTTTTGCAAGGTTTTCTTTATTTCATATGCATTATTATTTATTATACATCAAAACTTGAAATTCAGTTGTTCAAACCAACAGGAGTGTCGATTGAAAGCGTATAATTCGGAGGTGTAATATAAGGTGGGATAGTGATTTGCCATATATGTACATTGTGTTTGGCTAGTTCCGCGATTTTTTTCTTCAATATTCGGTCCAAAGTTTTGGGTACCCGTTACCCAACCGGGTAATGATAACGGGTACCCGGTTCCGATTTTTTGTTACCCGACTTAGGCCTAGTCCTAATTCACAATAAGTAGATTAATTTACACAGCTACTTATTTACCTGTTGTAAAGTTCTGCCAAAGCTATGTGTCAAAGATTCTGCTCCTGTCGACAAAATATTATGGCACATACGGTGAGTAGCATAAACTATATGCTGTATTACTATACTTGTTATGCCTTGCATGCATGGATACACCTTACATGACCTAACTGATCATGCTGGGAACAAAAGGAGATCAATCATACAGCCATTTTGTATACATTTAGGGCCACATGATTGCAACCACAGAGAAAAATGCTTCCATCAAACAGTGATAATGGACAGTCAGATATGGAGCTCCCTTGGTCTTATGACTCTTATCACATATTTATCCTAACCATGTTAAAGTCTGCCACATATAATTGCGAATTTGATTCAATGGTAGACTTTACCACTTATTTCATGTACATACAACTAATACTGTAAAGTAAATTCTTCAGTGGTCTGCAGGACTAACTTCATTATTGACCTGCTGTGCATTGTTAATTACTCTATACACAGGAGGTATTCATGTTCTTCTTGGAATGGCTAGTTTGATCCCCAATGGTCCAGAGCGTTTGTTTGTCCTTGGTCATTGTTGGCGAAACCAACAGTCATTGTTAATTTATTGAGCCAAGTAAAACAGGTCTGTGCACAAGAACATCACTAATCATTCACTGTTTAAATAGTGCACACTTAGTTATATGCTTTACATTTCTGGTTTAGACTTGTCATGTCATGCAATGATAAATAAGATTAAAAAGAGGAATAATTTAGTGGTAGAAATCTGTCATAAGGCTGGCTACATGTTAGTGTAGGAATGTCAGGTGGATATGGTTTCACTGCAATACTTTACTGTAACCTGGAAACAAGAGCATGTTAACGTTTTATTTTATATAGCATATCTGGATATATCTGGATATCTGGATATAGATACATAGTATATAAAAGGCCAGTACTATAGCAGTATAGTAGATATATATATATATATAAATATAAATATAT
>JAIPMN010002306.1:0-11245 GCA_020650975.1 Apostichopus californicus
ATAGATAGATAGATAGATAGATAGATAGATAGATAGATAGATAGATAGATATATATATGTATCATGATCAGATGAACACCAGTACCAGACATTCCCACGTCTTCCCTGGACGTCGACCTCTTGACCGCCACTAAAGCCCTGTCTCGATACCGGCCCCTACAGTCCCATCAATAGCAATATACTCGACCTCTATCAGACATTCATGCCTCTGTCAATGAAATCACTCGGCTGAAGGTAGTCCATTTTTGAACGGCGATGTATCTTTCCTTACAGGTGCAAAGGTTGGTTCCTGATGAAATGGAGCCTGATGGTTACCGAGTAGACTTTCAGTCTCAAATCCATGAACCACCTCTGGATGCCACAGGGGAAGGGAAGCAGGTCCTGCCTCCATTCAATGCATATTCAGCGACTGGTACCGTCGAGGTAAGGACACGTATAATTTAACAGCTTAAATAGTTCAGAGATGGTGTCATATACCCAGGGGCGTAAATTCACCATTTTCAAGAGGGATGTTGATCATATTTTATGACCGAGTAGCACTAGGTCAGAAAGAGGAATTACATTTAACTTTCTTTGGAATGTATATCTCAGCGCCTTAGTGGGGGTACAGTGGGGCGAAGCTTAAAGAGCAATGCATACTTATGACAATGCTTTATGAACTGTAAAATTCATATAATACTTCAAAACACTTGTACTGACACTATGAGCAGTATTAATATTTTGTCTTCTACGAGATAACAGTAAGGAACTGTTTATATTAGTAAAACGAGTGTTTTGAACCATGTTATGAGGAGACAATATATCGTGGTATGAACATTTGAAAGGTTTTCCAATTGGACAGTATGGATTACATTAACGAGGATTAAAGTATAGGTGATTTTGTTCGTCTTTTATATAGACACTTGAATAAATTGTTTTTAATTTTTGACAGGGTGAACTAGTTTACGCTAATTATGCGAGGATCGAAGACTTTTTCCATTTAGAGAGGGATCGCAGTATAAATGTGACGGGCAAAATTGTACTTGCTCGTTATGGACGAATATTTCGTGGGACCAAGGTAAAAATATCTCAGTCACTTTATTAATATTAAGTTGCAAACCAATCCAATTCAACGATGAATTTCCCTTCTTTTATGATACACCCAACTCAGCGTGATGGTTAAAATGGTTTGATTTTCGTCTGGTGATTGCTCTTGTTTAGCTTTTAGTTAAATGTCTTAATTTTAATCTCATTGTGATTTGTTCAAAATATTGACACAGAAATATTTCATTTCAGGGTAAATTCGCTGCTCAGTTTGGAGCCAAAGGTCTCATATTGTACTCAGATCCGGCAGACTATGCTCTACCCAATGAACCAGTGTATCCTGATGGTTTATATTTACCCCCTACGGGGGCTCAAAGGGGTAGTTGCATAGATGGATACGGTGACCCACTTACCCCGGGGTATCCTGCTATAGGTATGTCTTTTAGTTCCGACCGAATTTAATGCTTGACATAAAGCACACATTAATTAACATGTTGATAAGAGCATTAAGAGCACAATCAATTGATTACTTTGTAATAATCAAATACTGTTTTTAATAGTTGTTTTTTTTTATGTTGACTTTCACCTCAACTTTAGCAATATCGCTCTCAGCATGTAAACATTGGCTTAACCAGAGTATTTCAAAACAATTTAAGAAACATTGTTGTAAACATGTCAATGGGGGCTACGAAAGATATGACAAAGGATTTTGTAGGGTTACTAATTCATACTTTACGCTGCAGTACTTCGTAGTATTTCTTTCGTTGATTGCAGTTATTTATGATGTACAGGTCAGCTAAGATGTATGGCAAATTTAATTTCAAAATTCTGGCAAAACGAAGAAGAATACGCGGATATTTTAACAACAATAACAACTTTTTTGCATGTCATTAACTCTTACATGCAAAAGTGTTCCTCGAAAACAACATTAGGCGCGATGAGAATTTGATGCAGTCATGCATGTGGTCATTGCAATGCTGACCCTAGAGCAATTCAATTCTGGTCGGATCAGTAGGAGAATAGAGACACCCAGAGGTCAACAAGTCCTGAAATTAACATTGTTGGGCATCAGAATTGGATGTAGAATACACGTTCACGAGCGTTTAAATGATTTCGATTACAGCGATCAGCTTTTCAAAACACCCGATTCATCAAAGTATGTCCATTGCAGGAGTGTTGATTTTCAACTTTTAATTGTAACATCACATGATTAAACAGAATATGACAGATGCGTTAAAGAGATTGATTTCCCTATTAAATGTGTTTTAGATTATAGCAAGTACAACATTGTTTTGATTTTTACAATGTAAAATGGCTGTCCCATCGAGTTATATCAATATTTTGTTCTCATCTCTTAGATAGCGCTTTCAGATATGATGAAGACAAAGTAGCCGGTTTGCCTACAATCCCGATTCACCCGATACCTTCGATAGACGCAGAAGTTCTTCTCAAGTAAGACTTATTACAACACTTGACAGTAGCCTTAACCATTGTAATAAAATTCCATAAACTCAGGTCAGTGACCAGGCTAGGGCACGACCTCCCCCCCCCCCCCTCCACCCGCCCTCTTGCCCCCTAAACAGGCTAGCTTTCCTCCACGCAATCAATGAAGATGTTAGGGTAGTTGACCATTGTTTAAAATTAGTGTTTATGTTTTCCCATGTCATTTTGTTGTCATGTTTTGAGCTGTTGATGTACATGTATCATGTTTTCTCTTTGCTATGCGCATTATGTGATTGAGCTGATTTCGATATTTGGTGAAGGACTCTTTGTTAACTCGATTTGGTGACTTTAAGTAAGTCTTGTACAGATTCTACGTTTAATTTAGACAAGGAGTCTATTTGTAATTCAAGATTGCTTTTTCTTTAGCCTCTGCCGTAGTCTATACAGTGGGAAGCAGTCTGAAAAAGCCTGGCTAAAAATATTATGAAAGGTATTAAATGCAGTGTTTGTGTCATTTGCCAGAAAAACTTCACTCCAATCAGTGCTAGATATACAGGAGGCAAAATGTCGGATAATATGTTCAGAATAATTGCGAGAGTAAACTGGAGCATTACCAGGAATAAAACTTGACTTCAAAGTAGAGTGTAAAAAATAGGAAAATGATCACGGATTTCAGTTGTGAAAACACCAGCTACATTCACATTGGAACCAGCATATACTATTTAAGTTTGTAGGTTTATTATCAATAAGAGAAGAACTGTAAGTAGTGACTCTATTGGGCTTGTTAATAGTTAATTGGAAGCCACATGCAGTGAGGTTACTAGGGAAATATTTAGCGGATGGTTTAAAAAGATCAATATAAAAGTCACCCATTATAAAACATTGATCTCCAGCAGCCAAAATATCATTTAAAATATCATGAAGTTGATCAATGAAGCTAGAGACGTCACCATTTGGAGGGCGATACACAACACCCAACATGACTTTCTGTTTAAGTTAGGGACATCAATTTCAGCAAAGATACTTTCGATATCGTCGTTTAAGGGAGAGATATCGTTACGGCTGTGGAATGCTACGTCGTTTTCAATAAAGAGGCAGACACCATCGCCCTTTTTTGTTTTACGGTGATTCTCAACAAGACTGTAATTATCCAGGTGAATGAGTGAAGAGAAGTTATCTTTTAACCAAGTTTCAGTAAAACCCATTGCAGTAAAGTTATGGTATAAGATGAAAGGTAATCTTTAATAGCTTCAAAATGTTTGTTTAAGCTTCGGCTGTTGAATTGAATTATATAGTTTAAAATTGCCCCCTTTAAGAAGATTATTATATGCGTCAATATCGAAGTATTTTGACTCACCCGCACAAGTAGGACCAATTTCATTATTAGATTGAATTAAGAAAGAATTTGAGTAGTTATTAAAATGTTAATCTGAATCCGAAGGATTTATATCACTGTTTACACAACTGAATGGTAAATAACTCTGACAGCAACGATTACAGATAAAAGAATCCTGCTTTTCTAGATCAATTGTTGAACACTGACTACAATGTATGAGGTCAGTGTTTTGCTGTAAGCCCCCTTTACACATAACACACTTTATCATTACAAAAAAAAGTACAAAAGAAGGAGAGTAACTTAGAGGTACATACCTGAAAGGCAGAATAATCACCATTGTATATAATAGAAGGATGATCCACACAAAGGGAGGAGGTTGAAGAGACATGAAGCTTAACTACAGTACTAGTTGTGTGGAACTTGTGTTGGCCTATACGGGAAAGAATACTTGACGCCATTTTGAATCACAAGCCCTTTAAGTCTTTGGATGATCTTACTGTTTTGACGAAATCCTTTCCATCATCTTGAATGAGTGCAAATATTTTACCGTCCTTGGTCCATGCAGTTGTTACGTTAGAGTGATCTGTTGTAGATTGCAGTAGATTGTGATTTTCCATGGTGAGGTCCTCTTTGATAACGATCCCGGTTCCTTTAAGCTTTCGTCTATTCCTGATGACTAGGTCCCTTGCTTGGTAGGAAGTCAATTTCACGATGATAGAGCGGTGCTTGCCGTTGACAAAGGTCTGTCCAATTCTGTGTGATTTGTCGAAGTCTTTTTCTCTATCTTGACTTTTAACTCTGTGTTGGCCAGTGATAGGACTAGGTTTGTATTGTCCTCATCTGACTGACTGGGAAGTCCAAAGATATGTAGGCAATTCCTCATAGAGTATTGTTCCAGGGTTATTTTGGCGGTCCCGGCATGCTAGTGAAATTTCTTCCATAGATGATTTTAATTGGAAAAACTCAGCTTTCCTTTTCTTGAGGTTTTGTTCGAGATCAAAGATTTTTGCCTCCGGTTTTATCCTGTTCTTCCAGATTCCACAACACCGGATCTTGTCAATATATTCCAATATCCCGCCACAACAATAAATTAGATATATGGTGTTCCTTCAACGAGGTAGAGTTTAGACAATCACTCATTCCGTTATTTGTACAATATTAACTTTCAACCAGATTATAATATACAAAGTAGGCCCGCGTTAAATAACATTATCTGAAGTACAATCATGCACACTATTTGTATTATGGTGCTTGTTTTGAGAACTAAAATACTAAAGTTACAAATTCTCGAGATTTTGAAAGTGGTATTTGTGACATTAGTGGACCCTCTCCCTCCCAGGCAACCATAACAAAAATTGTTTACGAGTATGTTCGTGGACGTGACCGCTTTGTTGTAGGCCTTTGATTAAATTTTAACCTAAGTCAACGTCCTTATCACCACCATTATAGTGAGCATCAAATAGTAATATCTTGTTATCCATTTTAGTCCATCAGGGCAGGCTTCAAAAAGTGCTTAAACAACGAGTTTCGTTGCACATATTTAGTACCAAGGTTTGTTGGTTGGAAGTTGTAGAGGGATGTCCTGGGAACATTTTTCGCGATGTTGGATGATTGGAGAGGTGTTATTTTTTTCGAGTAAACAACAAACAATGACGTCACTCTTATATGGTGTACGACAACTACAACAAAGCAGTTCTTTGTCATAGCAACATGAATATGGCATTGGAAATGCTCTTGCACTTATTAGAACCTATATGTTTTTGTTGACAGTTATAGAGGGTTGTCCTGAGATTATGTTGTTGGATGCTTGGAGAGATGTTATCTTACGTGTAAACAACAACTGACCTCACTACGAAGTGTGGGCTAACTTGAAAATCAGCAATGACTATTCACAGCAACACGATAATAGTTTTTAAATGTTACTAAACCTATTTAGAACCAAGGGTTGTTGGTTGAATAATGTAACGAAATGTCCTAAGAATACTTGAAGAGTTGTTGGATGCTAAAAGAGGTAATACTTTACGAGTGAACAATAAACATATGACGTCACTGTTATAGGTTGGACCACAATTAAAACTCAGGGGTTCCTTGTTACAGCAACATGGAAACGACATCATTTAAATGTCCTTGCACTTATAAAGAAACAGGATGTGTTGGTTGAAAGTAAAAGAGGGATACCAAAATAATATTTAAAGAGTTTGGATGCTAGGGGAGGTTATTTTACGAGTAAACAATATACATATGACGTCACTCTTATACGTTGTACGATAATGAAAATAGAGCAATTTCTTGTCACAGCAAGACGATAACATAATTTAAATGTTCTTGCACTCACAGTATTTAGAACCAAATAATGTTGGTTGAAAGCTATAAGGAACGTCTGAAGAACATTTTACAGTTGTTGAGTGCTAAGAGAGGTGTTTTGTAAAGAGTAAACAATAAACAAATAACGTCACTCCAATACGTTGTATTGTACGACAATTCGAAGAAAACAACAAATTTGTGTTGTGATAAACATAATTTGAATAAATGCATTTTTAACACACTGTCCGTCTCCTAAAGTCTGCCTCGAGACCTTTAACGCAAATGTAGCTGGTCAAAAACGCAGTGACTAGGCAAAAATATATATTTTTAGGTTTGGGAAACTACAAGTAGCACCTTCCCATGAGGGTAGGGCCGTTAAACTCTGAGATCGTGGGACAACTTGAAAAGGCGGAACGCTCATAGAAAAAAAACATATTAAGGCAAATGAGTAGGTTTACTATGCACATGAATCTTGTATTAAAAACAATGAGGTCACTTAAACTAAACGAAAAATGTATATGATATAAATGGTTAACTTACTGATCTTATCAGAGCTGTTACGTCTAACAAGAAATTGACTGAACTTCTTGGAGAATAAAATGCTTAAAAGTCCTAATAAAATAAGAACACGATCACGGTGCGGGTCGACCAAATACACAGTCACGAAATATAATTGCTTCCTTGGGTTACTTCCGGGGCAGGTTCACTCTGTTGGGGACGTCTCTGCCTGGGTAGCTTGGCTCTCTGGGCGGCTCTAGACCAGCGTGCTCTTTACTCCCTGGTGTATGGGGTCCATTGACCTATCAGCTGTCAATTAAGTTACTAAATAAATACCAGAAACATTACTTAACCTCTAATGATAAACTTATAAATGGGTCTCATCAGTGTCCTTAAATAAATTTGAAGATACACATACATCATTAAGAATATTCCTACCGAAACAAAATAGCTATTGAACTGTATATTTCCGCCACAGTTTCAAAAGTGATAGAGGCTTGGAGCTAGCACATGTATTCCTAGAAAATAAGGACCACACAAAACAATTACTTTGTTTAACAAAGACAAAGGTCACACAGGGCCCCCTGACCACAAACTGTTGCCCTGTAGTAGTTAGCAAAAAAGTGAAACTTTAGGGAACTCCTCAATCTACCAAAGTAAGTTATTCATTGTCAAATAAATAAAACAAAATAAGAAAAGGAAAGGAAAAGATCAAATGAATAACAAAAAATGTTAAATGAAAGAAAATGATAAACATAAACAACAACAAAACTTTAACCAGGTTATGCTTTGGTTACACAAACAACGCTTTCTGAGTTAACTGACTTCCTCTTCACTGTCAACATGACCAACACCCAAAGCCACTTGCTTAGGAAAAAATAGTCTTCCTCTATAATGTGTGAATAGAATATCTTGGGCAATAGCATTTTCATCCTTTCATCACATCTCTGTTCAGCAGCTTCTTTGCGCCGTTTTTCAGCATCTCGTGTCAGACACTGAGACAGCTGTTCTGTCTGCCCGCTACCAGATCTTCTTCCTTTCGAAAACTTGAGTCCTGATTTTCCACAAGTTTTTGTTGTGCCAGAGAAATCTCTGGAGAGGAAGCACCGCAAATATCCTTTTCTTTGGCGCCGATGGGCCTGCACTTTCCTCTGCAACAAATCAAAACCAAATTGTTTTGGTTGATACAGTATTATGAATTGTCCTGTAGATCACACTGTGGTTCACATTAATTGTCTACACTGGAACTCAACTGACTAATAAGCCATCTGATAATCCATTTATTTCAGTGTAAGCCTGGAGCCATGTGCTCGGTAGGGCACAGTTACAAACCCACACACTACAAAGGTGTGATATAGAATATTTTATTCCAAATTTTTAATGAGTTGTAATAAGACTATGTGCTACTAGTGCCATGTTGATGCTAAATAGATGGAAACTTACAAATGCCAACTCGCTGTGTTATAGGTGTACAAAATACACGAGAATCTGAGACTAGGCAGTACTGTAGCATTGCCTAGGCTTATATACTTAGTGGCCTGTATATAAGCTACATTACACGCTACATTTGTTTGTATGTGTGCCAGTACTACCAGCAGCCAAAGAGACATGCTCTGGGCTTAGTTAGGCCCTGTTTTGACAAATTAATCCAAGACTCGAGGCTAGACTATAGTCCAGGTTTTTATGCCGACATTGAATATTGATAGGCCTAACGTTAGTCTGCCTATCAAACCTACACTGGTGTTGATTTCATTTCTTTGTTCATTACAAATAACACTTGAAATAAATGGTATCATAAAATAACAGATACCAGTAAATAGTAGCTGTCGATCTATCCTTCATGGGTGCTACGTAAATCACTTCCACTCTAGTCTTAGGCATACTAGTATGGTATTGAAGAGCCTTGTCCTAAATTTTCATAGTTGGCATTCGTGTCACTTGAGGATGTTATGTATACTTTCTTGTCACAGTAATGCTCTAAACTGAGTATTAGTAACAGGCCTAGAATTACCTTCATGGTTCGTGTATTGAATCATGGAAGCACCTTATACATGTATAGGCCTAGGCTATAGTCGATCTGTTGGTGAATCTTGGTAACAGGAACGATCATATCCAAAAATTTCACTAAGTATCATAATCAAATTCCAGCGAAGTTGACCAGATTGATCTATTTTCTCGGGCGATTGGTGAAAATTTGCTCCATACTGCTCCATACCTAGGTACATTTGACGTCGGTTTGTCAACTGTTGGCTGTAAATTTCGTAAGACTTTCAGCCATCGTTCTCTTGTTATGCAGTACGTTATGCAGACGAATTGTAAACACGTAAAAACGTTACACACAGTCTGTGCATGTACATCACGCCGAGCCGAACAGTTTCTGTATCAGCTGACATATCACATGACACACAATAAGGATTTTGATTAGCTCTTTACTGAAAAAAATCGCTTTGTCGGAGAAGTCCTAACAACGCAAAGCGGACTAAATAAGTCCGTCTTAAACACTGCTGTTTACTCTTAAAATAACACTTCCCGAACCATCCAACATCGTGAATTGTAATTAGCATATGAAAACACACCAGAATATGTGGTCAAACCTTGGTACTAAATATGTGCAACGACAGTGAACTATATCTAGCCTGCCCCGATTGAACATTGAACCATTTTACTACGTATTTGAATTGGAAATATCACACTACTCACATTAAAATGTGAAGTGGCCGATATCCCACGGTAAGTTTAATGTGTATATGATTGTACTTGATTCAACATTACTTACCGTAGTATTTCTGTTATTTTGGTTAAATTGCTAAAGGTTACTAGCTGGCGATGAAGTGAATCAAACGGACTGGAAAGGTGACCTAGATTTGACCTACAAGTACGGACCTGGATTTGCAAGCCCTAACGAAGACAAGTAAGCCATAAATACGTGCCAAGTAAACAGAAAGAAAAATGTCAATATTGGTTGATACAGTACGTTGCAACTTGCGTTTTAATTTCCCACAGTATTTCCACCATACATAATCTCAGTGCCCTGATTAACACCTCTCCATCTTTTCCTTCTCCCTCTCCCTCTCCCTCTCCTTCTCTTTATCTTCCCCCCCTTTTCCTTACTTTCTGCATCCATGGACGGCCAAACACCTTTTAGTACCCATTAAACAATCATGATAATATTCAGCTGCCTTTTTTTCTTTTCTTTTTTTTATGCAACTTTCAAAAGCTTGGTACGTATGCGGATTTATACCCATACGGAAATGGCTGACACTTGGAATGTAATTGGAACAATTAAAGGTAGCGTAGAACCAGGTAAGACATGTTACCTTTGATTGATCCTCTTCACTTGATTTCTCATAAACCACATTCAATTCCATTATCCAATTTATCCACAGAATATCGAAAAATTTCTCATTTATATAGCCAAAAATATTTACATAAGGTCGAAATGTTATATATTTGCAACTATATTTCTTTCAGTACTGGAATTTAGCAACGTTTTATAAAGGTCCAATCTTGGACCTATTAACGCTATTTCGTCAATAGTTCCATGGTCCAATTGACAAAAAGAGAGAAAGTTTCTACCTGATGTGTTATCGACTTTTCAGATCGTTACGTCATGCTGGGTAACCATAGAGATGCATGGGCTTTTGGCGCCATTGATCCATCCAGCGGTACTGCAACCATGATGGAAATTGCAAGAGCATTTGGTGAACTATTGAAAACAGGTTTGTAATGGCGACCTCACTCAGAAGATAATATGTCAAAATCAAAGTACAGAAAGCTAGAATTGTCCACATATCCAAGAACGAATTCTAGCGCCAAAACAATCCAGGTTAATTCACCAATTTACCACAAACAACATTTTTTACATGTTTTTAATCAGGATGGAGGCCAAGGCGAACTATTATGTTTGGCAGCTGGGGAGCTGAGGAGTATGGTCTGATTGGTTCGAATGAATGGGTTGAGGTGAGTGCACAAGTTGACATATTGTCCGCAAACCATTATAATTCCTAAATGATCTTCATTCGCAGCTATATGCCACTGTAAGCGTAAAAGTTGTCTTGTGCCTTTATCAAACAACATCAAAATCATAATGGAGTGGCTGAACGTTGTAGTTTTATGTTATTTTCATACAACAACAAAAACTCCTGTAAAGTATGTTCGACTTGTTACCAACCTCAAATGACTTAATGAAACTATAGTAATCGCGATTAATTGTAGACTTTCTGTGAACATGAAGACATTATTTTATCAAACAATAAGCGTGTTGAATAGCATACTATAAGTTGACAGCAAGGGCGTAGGAACCAGTGGGGCTGGGGGCGCCAGCCCCCCCCCCCCAGTGAAAAATATGGTGTGGCGGAAGTATCATTCCGCCCCCCCCGCTCCGCAAGTCAGAAAACCCCTTTTTCATTTCCAAATGAGAAAAAAATCTCATTTGGAGCACCAACTTGGATCTAAGGCCAGGTGAAAATGCAAAATTATTTACAAAATGGAGTGGGTGTTGAAGTGTGCTATATTGCACCGAATTGCATCTAAGGCCACCTGGAAATGCAAAAAACAATCCAAAAAAAGACCCCTCCCCCAGGCCGGCCATCAGTCTTAAGCCCCCCCACTCAAAAGTACTTTCCTACGCCACTGCTTAAC
>JAIPMN010002307.1:7719-18323 GCA_020650975.1 Apostichopus californicus
TGGACCCCCCTACCCCCCCCCCCCTAAGGCACACCAACCTTTATTTCCGATATTTCCGATAACCCTTGATCCAACTTAACCTTGTCTGGACCATCCTTGAAAAAATTGTGTCAGCCAATGAATAAGCCATGTTTCTTTGATAAATCGTAAAAGATCCTTCATTAATTGATTTGGCAAGACAGTATTAAATGGACTTGAAAAGTCAAGAAAAAGACCCTTTATTATAAATTCTTTCCTTACAATCTAAATGAGACAGGATATCATGGATTAATCAAACATTTGATATGGATATGAATATGGATTCTTCGAGTGGCTTGCAACTTCCGTTCTGGAACAGCAAGTGCCTTTTCCTTTCTTAATGTCGAGCAACCTTATGGGTTAACAATCCCAATGTATGGAAACCAGGGCTGATGGTGTATCAGTTTGGTGAAGTTCATTTGGTTTGTGTGTCCATATTCTGACTTGGTTTATTATTCCAAAAGGTCTGGTATAACTTCCCCTATGATCCTGGACTTCTTAGCCTGTGGAAGAAAACATCCAAGGTTCTGTCAAATCTGAAGGTTGCTATACAGATTTTCAAGTAGTTTTATATGATGGCCATACAGACATATTGGTTGGAGCAAGGATCAAAAAGAATTAACCTCACTATACCTAGATTGAGCATTGACGCGAATTGAAAGAAGTGTAGGCCAGTACACCGTAGGATTCTGAATCCTAAGGCATTAAGGGTCAGCATACCCTTTAGTGCAAGTCTGTTGTTTGTTGGATTGACACCATTTGGCAGCCAGATTTGGGCCAAGGGCCACCATTATTGGTTTCGCTGATAATCTTAACATATGTAGTCATGCAGGCAGATGGGTGTGTGTGTGTGTGATACCTTGCTTGTAAACATGATATCTCAAGAAGTCAAAGCTTGGACCAATCTCATATTTCGTGTGTAAAAGTATCACATTGTGAAAACCTTGTAAACATGACATCTCAAGAAGGAAAGCTTGGACCAATGTCACCTTTCGTGTGAAGGAAAACCACATTGAAGCCTATTGTTTATGGTGGAGGTCAAAGTTCATTTGGAGTCACCAGAGGTCAAATTGTGAGAAACTTGTAAACATGATATCTCAAGAATGGCTTGGACCAATATCTTATTTAGTGTGTAGTTGTGACGCATTATAATATAAGAAGCCTATAGATAGTTTTTTGTTGATGTAAAATGTCATTTGGAGTCACAACAGATCAAATTGTGATAACAATATGATAACATGTGCTTTACGCCTCATAAGAATAGGAGAGGCTGTTGGCAACAAGAAATTAGCTTATGGGCATCCTTTGAATTAAGAATTCAGATGAATTCTAGATGAAAACTAGTGGTTCAGGTCATTATATTGTAAAAGCTATTTCTGGTAAAACAAACAGAAGTCTAGTGCACTATAAGCATCAAAACCTCAATGCATTTTTGTTGCATTCTGGTCAGTAATGACCGCTTGGTAGTAAAGTTAAGCTTAAACAAGTTTTCCTTACAGTGGTCAAAGGTTAGGTGGCAAGGGGGAAACTCTCTGAAACCCCCTTGCATACTGTAGCAATATGAACTGGTGTTGGGGGTTTGACATGCTGCTGAGGATCACTCATATCAAAGGAGAGACCAGCACATTAGTGGATGCCCAGGCCAAATTGAGCACTCACTGCTATTTACTAAGCTGAGCTTGTTCCTCAAGAAGGGTACCTTAAATGAATTTTCCAGTCTCTTAGATTCATACTTAACGTCCATGATTATGAATTGTCAATTGTCAACAACACTGTAACTGGACCACATACATTAATCTTGGAGTGACTCGAACTCGGGACTTTATGATTGAAAGGCACTGCCGCACCGGCGTTAACCACTGAGCTAACACTCCTACGTAAGTAACCTTTGATCCACTCTTGCACTGAAATTGCAACCTTGTTTCCCATGTTTTGAACAACCTACAGTAAGTCTAGCAGTAGCACTGTGCTGACAATTATAGAAGAGTGCTTAAGTGTAGTGTACTTGGGGGTAACATTAGTCTAAGGTGACCATATTTCAGGAATCGAGGGATATGATATTGATCATTGACCCTCTCAAGTTATCATAAGTGGACAGTATACATAGTACTGTACATTTTAAGGGAGGGATGAGCTTTTGAGGGCACTGAGGGGGTGTTTGGTGCTGTTTTATCTATTAAGGAAGTTGTGCAAATGCCCTAGTTTCTGTTATACCTTGTGCAGTGACAAGTATTTTTAACTTGGCAAAATAAAAAGAAAGAAAAAAGAACACACACATAATAAAAAAAAAACATATCAAAGGAGAAAGAACTTGATCTTCAATGTAAGTGGGTTCTTTATTCAATATAAGGAACAAGATGCTCTGAAATTTTAGATTAAAACTGCTGTAAGTGGGCGTGCAAGAGCACTGTACCCCACTTGTTCTTATGGATAGTAAGGTACCACACGAAAATCATAAAACAATTTCCAAATAAAACAATTTCCAAATTGAGACAGATCTATTCCCCCATTCCATCAGCAAAGTCTTATTTAGTTTTTGCTCTCTTAGTTTGCAAATATTTCTCAGATGAATGTATTTTTTGACAACACTCTGTTGCTTCTGCATCACTTGTTACTAAACTGTATTCATGACATGTTGAGATTTGTATTAATTGTCAACATCGCTTTCACTGTTTCAAGTTTCAACTGATTTACTATCAGTTCACATATCATTCATTAGGGAGCACACTCTCTCAACAGAACTGCTATGAATGACCGGCCTCCACAGGAAACAGAAAACACAGACTGACATAGCAATCCTAGCCAAATATTTCTGCTCCTGTAGCAGCTTCCAAATATGGGAATTAATTCTGCAGTTGATTACTGAAAGTACATTTTGCTTTTTGCTTCATGTTCTTCAAAATATAAGTGATGATTTGGAAGGTGTTTGCAAAGTATCCTGTGCTTTATCTGATTGCAGTAGGCCTCTGTACTACACACTATTGTAATCATCAGGACAAAAGTATAGTGAACACTACAGATGCTTGTCCAGGCCTCACTTCACAGACTTGCCAAACTGAACATAGACAGAACAGGTATATCACTGTGCCGTAACATTCTCATCAGTGCATGAATAGTGTCACACAACTGCAGGTTGTGAAATATTTCAATGATCATCTTGGTTACCACATTTGAACTAGCAACTCTCTCAATGGGTGCTTCAAATGAAGTAGAGTCAAGTGCTGTCAGTTTTCAATACTAGGCCTCATTTCCCTAGATGGGTCCATGCAAAAGCATTACTGTTCTGATGGATAGTGATATGACAGTTATAGACGGCCTATTGGATTTTCTCTGTATCAGGCCTTCACCTCAATGCTCAATTGATAAGTTGAAGTCCAGGGTAATACAAAGAATCCATTTTCTTAACAAGAAAAGAAAAAAGAGTTGTAAACAGTAACTGTCTGCATCTTTGAAACATACAGCATTTAATATGCAGTGCATATACTGGGTGCAAACACTACACTACCAAGGCACCAACCAAAGAAGACTTGTTCAGACAGTATTGACAAATCTAAAATTCAAGACCGGGTCTTTGAATTACTCTCTGTGGCATTTGGGTGTTGACATACATTCAGTTCAATGAAAAATCAAGGATAAATAGAAATCTTTTGAAGAAAATTATTTTAAAAAAAATAAAGAAAGAGAAATGCATTTGCTGTTTTAAAATTTGATGAAGAGGGAGATATTGCAGAGTAAGTAGTATTGTCTTTGAAAGAATAGCTTTACAGTTCAGTCTTTCATCATACAACAATATGACCGTTAATATTACTTTGATAAATATTGTAGGAATCCAAGTTGGAACAAGGAATACAGAAATTTCAGAGAACCTGCCCATTTATCTTTGCAGAAGATGTACAGTGATGTACACTATGTACACTGATCATCAGTGGAAACACCCATGGAGGTTGTTTGGTTCAAAAGAATTAGTTGACAAGGATTGGCAGTATACTGATCTTGGGCTCATTTTCATTATTTTGACATAAATATATGCACAGAAAGTGCATCGGCATGTTAAATAGCTTCAGTAATTGTTTGAAGTGTTTAGTGTTAGTTTACCAGTATGGTATGCATGGTATTGCAGAGTTCGATTGTGCATAGTAAGAATGATTATTATAACTAGGGTAATTATTCAAAGAGCATCTTTATTGGTAGTTTATCCAACATGCAATTGAACAATGTGGGTAATAACAGGTGAATGGTATTGAGTACAAATTTATTCACTTGTATATTATCAACATACATGGGAATTTACAGCCAGCAACATCTGGTTAACTGCTTACCATCTATTGTGTTAAGTTATTGATTACATATGTAAGTTTCATTTGTTTGGTGGGAAAATGGCTAAGTACTAGTACCCATAGCTCCATTTGAATTATTTAAATTGGTATGAATGATTCAGTAAACTGGAGGAAGTGAATGAGACCTCTCTGAGGGAATCAGACCATTGCAAACAGGTAAACTATTTGCTGAACCATTGCTTACTGTTTAATTTTTGTGGACTTGAGTTTTCACTATAGTGTCAAAGAAAGTCCTAATAGTGTTTGGTCAAAGTATTAATAAATTCAATACAAAACTTCTTTATCGGTATAGCTGCATTGTCTGCATGTTGTCTAAAAAAAATATTTTTGTAAAATACAGTCAATTTCTGTGGGCCTTTGCATGTAAATTGACATTCCTCATAGCACTGCAACAGGAGAAAGGGGAGTTCACTGATGCCCATCATCCACCGGACATGCAAGATCACTTCTCAAAAATGCCTTGATGGATCTAAGCTGTTAGTTTGTTCTTTGTCCTATACCTATAGTATAACATTTTATAAAACTGTTTTTATATTTGACTTATAACTGGACTTGCAGTAATTGCAATCAAATGACTTGGGACTTGACTTGACTTGAGAAACATGGACTTGACTTGGCTTGCGATGCAATCAAAATATCAAATGAAAAGTGACTTGACTGGACAAACATTGACTTGATGAAAAACAACACTACTAACATATCTTAAGATATAAGATATAGTGTGCTTCATTATGCCATCACTTACCAAACTTGAATTTAATCTTTCTTTTAAAGTAAAGATATAGAACATGATTGTAGCAGTGATTCAGTTTAATTTTCATTTGTTCTTAGATAATGTATATCTTGTTCCAGTTACATTGACGAAACGATCTTAGAAAGTATCCTTTTGTTCAATCACAGATGGACTTAAAAAAAACATGTTTTCAGTAGCTTAAGTTTGCTTTCCTGTAGTATGTCTGTAGTCAGGTTTATAGTGCGCCCTCCCCTACTATGTGTAACACCAGTATGTTTGCACAGTTAACTTGCTGCTGTGTGTTGCTTTGTATTGTACATGATAGTCTACACAATACTACAGTAGGCTACTCTGCACATATTCACTGTAATACCTATTCAGAGGTTGGAGATATTTTATTCCTTTGTGTTATTATTTAGTCATTGTTTGTCGAGATGATTTATTATAAGAAGTTCATGCAATGAGTAAATCACACAATTTGCATATATTGTGGTGCTGCTCTTGTACAGAGGGAAAACATATTCTTCTAACTTGTGGTTGTTAGGTTTTCAGCACAATTGGGAGTCTCCTGTCAAAAAATGTTCCACTAATTATTGTTGTGCATGCTATTAGAAAGTTTGATTATTCATGCATCTGTGAGTCTGTGCATTGTGCCACGTGGTTCAGTTTCGCTTTGAAATCACTTCCTTCACTGACACTTCTAAACAGAAGATGCACTAAATACAGTAACTGTTGTACAAATCATGAATTTGCTGTCTCTATTTACGTCTTAGAAGTAACGAAAGAAGTTTGTTTAATGGCCTTAAAGGTTAATGCTTTATTCTGGCAGGGGCCCATCTGGACCCTGGTATTGACATTATGATACTAATTACTCTGGCCTGAGGCCGTTGGTTGGTTTGTTATTCTTTATTTGATAACTGAATTGGTCAAGAATAACCTGGTGATTGACAACTTCCGATGTTCATCTTTTTTTAATTGCTTGGGAACAACTACATTGCAATGCCTTATCTCTCATATGAAAAGCAAACTATTTCATGACAATATTTGTTGCAGCATTGATGTTCAATTCTTGGAATGAAATTTGTTCACTAAATGGTGGATTTAATAGATAGTTATGTAACATGGCATATGAATTATCACTGCCCTTTATGAAGGAAACAGAAGGTTTGTATTTGGTGCCGCCCTTTGTATATTAAAGATTTTCAAAATCGTAAAACCATCTTCAAAAATAGAAGAACCTTTTGAAAGTAGCGGAGGTAAAAGGTTAACAGAGGTCAAAATCTGAAATCTATTAAGCTTGATAACTAAAAATGTTCAGCTTGGTAGAAGTTCATACTTGGTTTGTAGATCCCTTGTTGAGTACAAGAATTGTGTCGAAATTCTGTCAAAGATAAACCTGATAACCCTGATAACAGCAAAAGTAAAGTTTGAATGAACTTTGTGCTTGATAGGTACATTAGGTCCACATAAGTGTAGGAATCTAGCTGATCACTTCAAATTTGTAATGGTCACTCCTACAAATATGGCAGTAAATCACTAAGCTAATTGGCTTCTTGATTTCTGGTTTGCTTCAAACTTGGATCTAAAAGATAGTTGTTAGTCAAATGACCAACAATGGCAATTTGCAAAGTTTGAGAACCCTAAAGTGGTAAGTAGTATGGTTGGCACATTGCATAATCAGATAAATCCCCCCATTCTTAGAATGTAGATTTCAAGCAGAAGCAAACATATAATAGCATAAAGTATGTAAAGCCGAAATACTTATACCATACTGCAGACATGTTTCAGTTGGCATCTTATACATTTTAATTAAAAATTTACCAACCAAACAGTTTTTATATTAAACAATAATTCAAGCCTAGCTTTTTGTTCTCTCATAGACTGTCATGATGTTACACTGTATGACACAAATGTACAGAATAATCCCAGAGCAAAATGAAGCTGGACCTCAAAGTTACCCACACTCCGGATACCAAATCTAAGAAGCCATGGACCAAGATCTCTTGGCTTGGTTCAAAGGTCAGTGATTCAGTTACTGTAGGTACACTCAGCATAAGATCATTAATAATTACAAATTTCCAAAGCTTGTAGGAAGTCTACAATGTAAGTTCAGTGTTATCCTAAATTTGCTACACATTTTATGATCATTGTTATGCATACATTATTTTTGAGGCTGCAATAGAGAGCAAAACCTTATTGAAATTTATGGAGGTATGATAGAGGTCCAAAGTGAAAATCTTCATCTTTGCAAACATGATTATGTTGCACCAATGTTCTATCAGGTTTTGCTTAACATTAGCCAATACCTGTGTAAATCTCCTTTTCATTTATATCATTTCATCTTATTACACATTTAATGTTATTTCTTACTACTGCATTCTTAACATTGCTGAATTCTGATAAAAATAGTTTTATTTTTTTAAATTTCTCATCAAGTTTTGTTTGCAATAAGACTGCAATAATATGTTAGATCTACACAGTTATCTAGGCTACTGTATAGCCTACATTTAAAAAATGTTATACCAACCATTGTTACCAAAGTAGTTATTGTTCTTATGCTACCGTGATGCATGAGAATGCAATTTAAATATTGCTTGTCTTCAAATGTACTGTACTATACAGTATATCAGTGTTACGTCAAATAAATAAATGATTTCCTTCACATTTCACGAACATAAAGTGTGATTACTATAACTTAACACTGAAAGCATCCTAACCTGTAGCATGGTTATATGGAATACAGCAGACTTGACATGTATAATTGATACACCAGTAGTTGGACTATACAAGGATATGGAACAATTTGTGTAAGTGCGGCAAATTAGGGGAATAGAACATACATTTACAGCACACACTTAAGAATACAGGCCAACAAAAAGTATACACAAAGCATGATAGTGCTGGTCAAACTGTTAAACATGCCCATATAAGTGTATTGCAGGAAAAATGGTTGCCCTGGCTACGTTGAGCAGAAATAATTCTTCAGCAGTTCGAATTGGCCAAACAAAGGTTATTCCATAACACCTGTGTTGAAAAATAAAAATGCATACAGTAGGTGTGGCATATTACACATGTATTTACTAGTGCAGTAGATGTGCAGTGTAGCCTACATAAGTAGTGCACTGCAGTCTGTTCCTGATAGATATACTAGTTCACATGATATGATACTATTCTGTGCTGTGTCTCAGTTACAGGTGATCTTTCGGCTTCTGTTACATAGGTCTACGGTTAGGGACACAATTCAAACTCATGTTTATGCCACATGCTCTACTAGGTAAATTACAGTGCTGAATTGTGATGAGAACACATTGAAATGCCACAGACAGAATGGGGATTGGTTCTAAGACACATACATATTTTAAAATCTAAATGTCTGTTTGCCAAATTTTAATTTCGACCTTTCCAGCTTACTGCCCTAAAAGCTCAGTGAAAGTAACACTGTTCTATACAATTTTAATATTAATAATCATTATATTATTGAGTTATCTGTCGTTAAACATTTTGAGCTGAATAAAATTTGCCAGAGTCCGTAGATTCTACAAATTTCAATATAATATAACAGGAATAAACAGGTGATTTCAGACGTTCCCTCTGTGAAATTGGGTATAAAAAGTGGACGATACTAGTGTATACAGGTTACATTTGTGTAAGGAACATGCTGATATGGGCGGTCGCAGTGATTTTACGGTAAATCATGTGCGCCATACAGAAAATAAATTTCTTTTTTTCGATTGTTACAGCTTTTATCCATTATACCCACCTGGTCAGAGTGCATTTAGAAATGAAACATTGAATCTGCTTGTTTTGTTTTCCGAAGTTCATCAGCAAACACAAATTGAGACTTCAAATATAGCTCTTACAAAAGTTTATTGGAATCGAAGAGCAATATCTGTTGGGAACAGTTGGTAAATGATGCAACATAATACTGATACCAAATATCAGACCAATATCAATAATGCATGCCGATAATAGTGCAACACTAAACGTAATAACTCAAAAAGTATACTGTACATCCTAGTTGAACTTCATTATTGGTGTGCCGATCCATTTTAATGAGTAAAAGATTCCTATTGAAATTGGATCATTACTACATTGCAAGAGATGAAGAAGAAAGGGTAGATTGTTTTAAATGAAACTTTTTAACATCCTATTTTTAAGTGATGCACACTGAGTCAGTACAATTGCTAACCAGACATTTTGTTTCCAGTGTTGATCTCATAATCCATTACATTTCTTCTTTCAGTGTGATATTCTGCTTCGAGCTTATTGTCGATTGAAGGTACTTCATCTACAGGACAAAAGCCACAAAAAGAAAAAGATATCAAGACTGCAGTCAGCTGTTAAGAAACTCTCTGTTTGCAATATTTCCCAGAATGGTCAGTAATTTTTTTTCAGTTTAGGGTTTGTTGATATCACTCATATTTACTGTATCAGCTAATGCAATGAACAATGTAGAATGTCCTTGCTATCTCTATAACATTTTTTAATGTCACTTTGCTATTCTGTCTTAAAACATAGATCCAAATTAGAATTACAGTCCAACTTGATAAGTAGATTAATCCTAGTGCCCTCGATAGTGGTTGGAAGTCAACTGGGGTCAAGTCAGGACAAACTGCAACCTTGTAAAGATTTCTTTAATGAAGTACAAGAACTGCCCTATATTGGAGGTGAAATTCAACTGTCAGTTTATATCAACAGATGTCAATTGTGAAACCCTTACACACAAAACCTTCACTTAGTATGGCTCGGTTAAATTTCCTGCGCGGTATGTAATTCTTGTGTGTATAGTCCCTCCTGGGTTGAGATCAACAGAGGTCCAAGATAAAAATAGGTGAAATGTCTCAACTATGGCCAGCATTTGAGAATCCCACCAAGTCTTATTTAGTTGGGGAAGTTGTTATGTCACTAACTGGTGGTGAGGAACAACTGAGCACATAACTTTTAAATCTTAGAGGATATAATGCTTGATAATTTAGAAATAATCATTTGTTTTTTGTTGTAATTCTGTTACAGGTGATTTCATAGTTGGCATTATTGATAATGGTAATGTCACTATATGGAGTCGATGTGATGATACCATCAAAAGTCTTAGTTCACCTCCCAAAGCTATCAGACAATATTTTGAAGAGAGGTCTGTTAACCAAACAGAAACTGATGGTAAGAGGAACCTGTTGTGATTTTTACATATTCATTGCTTGTGGATCTTTTCTTTGCATAGTCAGAACTGGTAAAGAACGTACATAGTTTATATGCAATGAAAATAAGAAATAACAATATCCCTTCTTGAATGTACACATATTTCATATACTATACCTTACAATGAAACAGAACTCAAACAACTCAAAGCAAAATTTGCTGAAGTGTGAAATTTGATCCAAGTTGGGGTTATTTGGTGATATGTAAACAGCCTCTCGTGGTATAGGGAGGGTAAAACACAAGGGCGTAGGAACCGGGGGGCTGGGGGGCGCCAGCCCCCCAGTGAAAAATATGGGGGGCGGAAGTATCATTCCGCCCCC
>JAIPMN010002307.1:22315-37523 GCA_020650975.1 Apostichopus californicus
TTTCACAAGAGAAAATGCTATGATACAACTTACAAGGCCTGGGAAGTGCCATTTCCAGCGATCTGGGAGGCATTTTCAGCCAAAATTTTCTTGGCGCTCCGCTTAGATAGTTTGCAATGCCTTATCTACGGCTCTGATAGATTGCCGAAATTTTCGCCCCTCCCTTGGCAAATTCCTGGCTACGCGCCTGCCTGTGATATGCAGACAATTATTCCATTGGCAACACATGTGAAACCCTGTTATGGCAATTTTAATTCTGACACTGATCCTGTATTACAGACAAGAGCTTAAGCATTGTTAACTTTTGATGCTAAATAACTTAACAGAATTTTGCACTTTGTTTTTGCAGGACATATTGGATCACAGACTGTTCTTGGAGCTACAATAGTTTGTTTTTGGCATGTATAATGAAGAAAGGATCTTTGTTTATTCTCTCAAGTGTGGGAGAATTGCTAGAGATTCAGACTGATGGATGCTCAGTTGTTCATGGACCATCACTCTTCATACCATTACACCCATTAATATCTGTTGTGTATGTATCAAATCCTCTTCTCATTTATGTAGTACTAAAACCACCAGATTCAATGTAAAATGCATTCCAGAGTTTATTTTAAAATATTTAACCTATGTTGTGGTGAAGTATTTGTGTGGATTTTTGGATTAAATATATTTTGTTGAGATTCTGTTTGAAACTATATAATCTATGGTGAAACCATTTCACACTAGTCAGTACTACAACTTTAATGCATTTTTTGTTGTTATTGCAGAGGTAAAATGCCATTTGAGGTCAACAGAGGTCAAATTATGAAATCCCTGTAAACAAAATATGCTACAACATGAAAACTTGAATGAACTTCTTACTTTGTATGTAGATACATTAACAATTATCAAAACTTTAAAATGTTGTGTGCAGTCTGCTATTAAATGTTTTCATCAAATTGTGACAAAGGAATGACTAAGCCTGCAGACTTAGGGTGTATTGAATTCTTCTGTGATAATTTTTTTAGAGTTTATTTGCTAGAGTTTATTCTGTTGGGCTTCTGTATTAAACATATAATCTATGGTAAACACAATCCTTTTCAATTTTATTATTCACATATGTATTCTAAGACACTTTGGTACTACAGTTACAAGAACTAACATTGATTATTCTTGTATTTTACTCTTTAAGATCTTCAAAACAACCATCTGATGGACAACAAGCCGAAGTTGAGATTCAAAATTACCATCAGCAGTTCAGTGTGACCTTTCACCCTAAAGCACCTCTCCTGGTAACCTCTGATGGATTTCTAGCAACTATCATAGAGTTACCTTTCATGACAACAGCAGGTAGCCTGATTAGAGGGTATCTTTCGGAGGGCAAGGAAGCACTTTACCAGTTGACTAAACATAACTTGCCAGACATGAAACCACTGCCAACTCTTGAGATGGAATCAAAGCAAGTAGTTCCTGCCAATGACAGTAAAGATGCAACTATATCAAAATTCCTCAGCACAGATAGTAGTGGGCCTAACCTTAACACAGGACAATATGCAGGCATATCAGATGCTAAAGTTATCTTTGGAACCCTGGAAAGTTCAGGGCTTTTGCAGAATGCATCAACAATTCAAACAGTAGATGATTTCCAAAGGCAATCTGAGAGGTGTTTTCTTCTTGCATGGTTACTTGGGGCCAGTCAGGCTGGCAATTGGGATTCTGAATTGAGCAATTTACAGGCCTTTACCTCTCAGTCTCTGGCCAAATTTTGCCTGGCATCTTGTGGCATTCATGATGAAAGAGTGCCTGTTCACACTTTACAGAGATCTCTTGCCTGTGTGAACTGGGACATCATACACTCTAACATTCTTTGCAGTACTATAAACTTAGTCCATCAAGTTGTTAGGAACTTAATCTCCACAAAATCTGCTAGCACTGTTTCAAATCTGAGTCACATGTTTGCATTGTTACTTCATTGTGAAGACAAACTTGATGAGACATACAGTATGAGAGCTGTAGCTGGGGAGTCATTTCAGCTTGATCCTGAACAAAGGTGGCACAAGTCTGATGAGTTCACATGTCCACAGACATTCAGAAGCTTATCAGACCTTCAACATTGTATGTGGGATAACAATGCTGACAGTACCATGAGCAATGTGAAGGGAGTTACAACCGGAAAATATGCCATTACTAGAGGGTGAGTAATCCAATTAATTCATGAACAAAATTTGTACTACAGTTAGCTCAAAGGGACATGAAACATAACAGTTTACTTGATACAAAACGTATCATATTTCATATTTCAAGTATTAAAACTCAAGCTGATATGTGGGCTTATGTTCTAAATGCAGTATCTCAAGAAGAAATACTCAGAATATTGGTTCATTAAAACAAGCAACTGTAAGTAGTGTCTACAGTCAAAAGTCCCAGAAGGTGAAAATCAAAATCACATAATAAAGCTTACCCTTACCCCTCATCTAAGGTCACCAGTGGTTAAAATATAAAATTATAAGCATAATGCCAAGGATGTGAATGTAACTTGATATACTATAGCCTGAATTGAATTGTTTCTGTTAAAGGAAACCTATTGCTGTAGTGAAAGTAACAGAGTTCATCAAATGATTAAACAACATTCTTGAGAGAGCTACTGACTGCTCCTAAGTAAGGGTTCATTATGTAATCAACATAGAACTCAAGACCATTTTAAGGTATCAACAACCTAAAGTTCAACCTTTCCTAAATGTGCCAAACTAAAGTGGAGAAACTCTTGTGTTGGACTTGCGACTGCAGCATCACTTAGCAAATTCTGTTAACACAAACAGCAAGCTTACATTCAAGTATTGATAAGCACTCTGGGCCACCAAACAATGCAGTGGGCATTGTAGTCTGTCTTTATGTACTGAGCAGCATTTAAGTACTTACTCATTATGATTCCTTGCACCTGGCAAACAGAATCTTTGTGATGGTCTGTGTGTTTGTGTCTTTTTGATGGAAGTGATGCCCTTGTCTTGTACACTGGTCACTTGATAACTCAAAAAGTATATGATGGATCACCTTCAACCCTAGTGTGTGGACTCATCTAAGTAGCAAGTAGAAGATTCCTAAAAGAAATCTTGTTAATATGATAACTTTCAGAAGGATCTTCATATGTAGTATAAAGATCCACCCTAGTGGATACAAAAACTCTATCCCTTTCTGTGGAGGTTAAGGTCATTTAAGGTCAACAAAAGGTTAATGTCTGAAAACCTTCATCAGACTTTAACTCTAAATGTAGAGGTTAGATGAAGTTCATGCTTTCGATGATATATCACTCTAAGTGAGAACAAGAGCAGTAAAGGTGATCATTCTGGTTTATTTTCACTTATTGAGCAGTATCTGATACTAAATGGATCATCAGTAATGTATAACTTGCTACTTTAGCAGATGTAAGCATTCCTTCCTTGTTGATAGAGCAAACCAACAAGTTTCAATTCCAGCTGTTTTTAACTCCCAGCAAGTAACGTATCATGTATCAGGGAAATTAGAAAGTAAGCTGAACAAGCATCTCTGTTATTTAATCTATCTAATTATATCTGTAAAGCCAAAAAGAAGCATAAACTTAGTATAGTGCTTTTAACCCTGAGGACACTGGTGCAAATCCAGTCCTAATCAAAAATATGTTTACTCTTTTCAAGTTTGTTTATAGTTTCGTCGTCAGTTCTCTGTTGTTTATTTACTTAAAAAAAGAAATGTTCATAAAGATAACGGTTAAAAGTTCAAGTTTTTGTGGCTGGATGTCATATTTAGACCTTTCATTGCCTAAATCCAGGAATAAGATTCTTAAGAGCTATTTGGGCCATTTTGGATTGTTCCTGAAATGCATCCTTAACAGATAAACCAATGATGATGGTTATATATGTGTCTCCTTTAAATGATCAGTGTCTTAGGAACAAACCTTGTCAGAGTCTGAGTTTAACAGTGTTAGCCTCAGTAAGTGTTACAAAGAAAAGATTGGTTGTTGGCTAGACAGATGAAAGTGTAAAACAGTGGTGTGATTGGCATTTCATCCAAGTTCCCATTGTCGTATGTTCAGCTAATATATAACTGTGAACTCCTTTACCCTCTGATTATAGAATGATTCCAGCATGGAAGCTGCTGTATCATAAAACAGTTACAATGTACATTGGTTGTAACAAACATGTCCAGAAACACAGCAGAGATGAAAGTATCCTTTCTAGAATCAAGTCCTTCTTGATGAACATGATTGGAGTCATACAAAGAAAGCTTGGTTCAATTGGTTATCATGCCTCTCTGCATCTACATCACTTTTGGACTGCTGAACAGAATGAGACCTATCTCAAAGGTAAATTAATCGGATAATATGGTTTCTCTTTAAATTGCTTTGTATGCCATATGCATCTAAATATGATGAATTTTCCTTTATTTCCATTACAGAAGTTTACAAATAATGTGTAACACTATGTAATACAAGAACTAAATAGCTGTTACGTAATGACATATATATGTTACATTATATTATTAAGAAACAAAACTTTGAAATGGCTATATAATGAATAAACTTGATTAACTGTTATATCTGTTAAGTAATGCACTATGAAGGATTTTCATGTCAGTGTAATTGTTAATACAGATATAGAAGTGTTTTATGTCTTTTGCTTCTGCTCTAGGATGTGAAAGGTTCTTGTTGGGTGACTTTAGAGGAGGTGTGGAGTGCTGTTGGGCAGCATGTAACGCCAGTAAGCAGCAGGTACCAAGGCAGACAGATAACAAGTTTATTTTAGCCATACTTTACAGTAACTTGATGTCATATAACTTGAAAGGTGCTCTGCAAATGATCAACAATGCCATTCAAAGTGCCTCTGTTGATGCAAAGAAGCTGAAAGTGAAGAGATCATTCAAGCAGCTATTAGAGGTAAGATGCTACACTTTCAGAAAGGCACCACATAAATAGCATATTCTATGGTGTGAAACAAAACATCAACTGACAACTGGGGTAGAATATTCATTTGTGAAAGTAGAAGCAGCATTAACTGACAACAATAGCAAATGGTAATCATATTCTTGGTATATGTGTCCACAATATTGGGTACAAAACCACTTTTGTTCTTTCCTCGTAAGCACAATAACTCCAAAAGTATAACTTGGATAAACTCCACTATTTGTGGTCAGTTTACATTAGTTGTTTTCATAATAATTTGACAAGGAATCAATTAGCCTGTGGGCTTTGTGGTTGCAACAGTTGTAAGCTGAACAGTGGCTGCCATAATGATCATATTTGAAAAGTTAACAGGATTTGCAATTACCAACTTTTTTTTGAGAGTGGATCTGTCTATTATCATTTTCTGTGAGAATAAGCCTTTTGCTTTTATGATGTGTCATTGCAGGAATAAGTATTAACAAGTGCATGCAAGGGAAGATTGAGACAACAAAGTAATATACAATCACTTTTATGTTGTAATTATGACTGCATGTAGCTTTTTATTATGACATCTTGACAGGATAAAACCAGTGTGAAGATTCCAATTTTTAGAGAAGATTGTCGAGGTGTGGTCATGTCAATGGCTCGATTCATGGCTCTCTATTTCACCAACAAACCCCTCATCATTTATCCACCAGCCTCTGCCAAGCCCCTGCCAGTGTTGTTTTCTGAAAATGAAGGTATATCAAACTTTATCCACCTAATAGCTGTTGTTGCACCATTAGGTATTTAAACTTGTATTAATTTTTTCTTGTGGAGGACCCCCACACTCCACATAGGTGTTTGCATCAGTGCCCCCAATGCAGACCCCCTATTTATTGAATTCTTCATTTGCCCTTGGCCCTACCACAAAAGGTCAACGCTCTACCTTAGTCAGTCTGGTCCCCTGTGCAAGGCACTGATATAACTGTGTGAGGATCTAACCAAACCTTCCCTGTTGAAACATTTTCAGTTATTTGTTTGTTCCCTAATGACACACATCTTTATTTTAAACATTAAGTCAAGAGCATGTACTTTATGAGGTAAGTTAAATGGCCCATTGGAGGTTTGATAATTATTTTGTAAGTCTGTCAGCACCTTACCAATAGATTTTTTTCCAGTTTTTTAATTCTTTTTGCTTTATAATGTAATGGACTGCTCTTTTGTTTTGACAAAGTTTGGTTCTTGGCTCACATAGGGCAATGCAGATGGCAGGGAGAGGGAGGGAATGGACTTGTGTGAGTCTTACAACCACTTTCCAGGCTAATATTTTATCAGTTTTCAGGGGTTGAACTCAACTGTCTGTGAGGCCTTTGAGAGGGGTCTGGGGTCCAGACTTAACCTCTGGGATGCAGCTGACAAACTTTCTGTGGATGAGTAAAATGGTCATAGCAACTTAAAGGGGTCAAACCTCCTAGGTGACATGGGGTGAAATCACAAGTTCTCGGCCTATATGTTGCATTGAGAACCTGATACTTTAAGAGTTAACAGCAGGCCTCGACAAATTTTTTTAAAACTACTCGCCAACTGGCGACCGAGTCTAAAATTCTACTCGCCAAAACGTTAAATTTACTCGCCAGTTTTTCTCGCAAAGTGTTTGTGTGATATAAGCCTAGGTAGTATGGCCTAACTTAGGATATCGCGGTTTAGTGTTACTGCTAGTTGTTTACAGCAAAAACGATCTATTTAAATTGTGCTTCGTCAAAAGTGTTTAAAACATGATATTCATGCGTTACCCCTGTTTGAGTTGTCGTTACGCATTTATTTAAGTTTATAGTTTTCCAGTTTGGTTACACCTATCGTGCATCATTTAGTCGATTAGTATCGAACTAGTTTCGAGCTGGTGAACAGAGCTGTTCCTTAGGACCTACTTGTCACAGTGCACTTGATAATTCTACTGTGATGTGTAACATACTGTAAGGCAATAGGCCTTTGTTGATTGGCTCACAAGTTAATAGTAAGCCTATCGTATAAAGGCAGTGAGCGAATGAGCCACTCGCCAAAATGTCGAGCGTAATGCATTTTTTGCTCGCCAGTCGCAAATTCTAGTCGCCATTGGCGAGTTGGCGACCGTATTTGTCGAGGCCTGGTTAAGGGATATTTTTTTCACAATGAAATCCATCGTGGTCATGGCCACTTGGTTCTAGTTGAACCTGGGACTATGTGGTAGATTGCTTTGTAAATATGATTCTCTGACCTGATACTAGTCTTTGTGGGATACCTCTTGTCTCTGAGTACATATTTGCAATGCAGTCAAGGTTCCCAGTTCCAAAAGTGTTTGTACAGTAGATATAACAGGTATGAAACTTCTTAAATTCGCTAGTCAAATTAAAATGATGAATGGTTAGTGCTAACAAACTGCAGCATGATAAGACCACACGATATATAAATGTATTAATAATGTGCTGTATGTGGCACTAAAATGCTGTTCTTGTTGTTTTTACACCAGGTGATGTCCGCACCATTGTACTCCATAGACATTTGATAGCTAGCAAGATACAAGAGCAAGGTCTATCAGTATATTGGACTCCAGATCTGACTCTAAGCTTGTTGTTGATTGGAGGACTTTTCCCTGAGGCTATCTGGTTCTCAAAGGAAGTTGGTGATTGGAGGAGTGCATTTACCCTCTCTGTCATCTATAGTATGAAGTATGATCATCTTACAGCAGATGGTAGTCACAGGTACATTCATCATACAACCTCTTCAAGTGGCTTCATAGGCTATTGCACAGATCACATATCCTGCTCTTGAGTGCAAGGACTGAAACTGCAGGTGTCCATTAGCTTGATCAGACCATAGACATGTTCAGGAACTTAATAGCCTTATTGGACATAAATTCCTGAAAGTATGTAATATTAATATGTACCTGTAGCGTTCATTTAGTAGGGTAGTTTGTGAAGTGAGGACAGGTTATAACATTGATAGGAAAGGCATCACTGCTTTTACAGATATGTTAAATTAGGATCATTCTTGTTAATGTAGTCCAATCACTTACATCTTAGGATCTGGGTGTTATCTGATTATCAGTATTATTAATTATGGAGTCAAAAATAGAGAACCACTTGTGAGTCACAGCAAAGATAATACAAAAATACCTCAGAGTGCTTAATGCATATCATGACACTTGCAGTAGTAGGGATGTTATTGATGTGATTTATGAAGTATCACCCCAAAGTGATTCTTGCAAACCTTTAATTGTGATCCTTACACTATTCCAAACATTTACCCAACATATCTTGCGCAAAAAACATCTGAAATCTTACAAAATTTAGCAAAAAGGATGAACATTTTCATCAGCAAAATGGCTAATTATCCGACGATAAAGCAATGCCTATAAACATTCTCACTATTTCATATGCATTTCATGCATAAAGGTCACGTTGGGTTGTCGCAGTACTGCACAATACGTGTGAAATTCCTGGATTAATCACTGTCCCATATACTGTACCAGTATGCAACGATATATATTTATATGTATATGTAAATGAAGTGAAAAAACTTCCAGCCTCCACCGGGATTCGAACCCAGGCCTCCCGCTTTATATGCGGACACCCTATGCACTAGGCTATGGACGCTGATTGTATGTCCAGAGGTTCAGACCGGTAAGGAAGGTCGTAATTCCATATACACAGTACAGTGCATTATAGTCCTATTCGAATGTATAAAATGAGCTTACATGTTGTGTTGAAAATCTGTTTATTTAGCAACACTTACCGGCTTTCCAGTAAGAAATTAAACCCTTTAAAATGTCAAATGAAATTTTACAATATAAACAATGAAATCATGACTAAAACCATCATAAGTTTTCAAAAAATTCAAGCTCAAAGTCGGCAACGACTGGCGATGCTATAACCTGTGTTGATCACAAATCGGATCTGACAGAAAATACACACTCACTCACACACTCACACGTTAAATTGACAGTTTGAGAACAGGTTGCAAAGTTTTCATTACATACCATAAATTGTATCGAAGGCATAATGCCTTATGACTATAGTGTAAGTTAAGTCTATTATTTCTTGTATTTATATGCCTGCATTTGCCATGATTGGTTCGATTCACAAGCATCTAATACACCAACTAACGTTACTCATTACTACACTAATAGTATATACTACAGGCTGCAAATAAAATACCAGCTTTAGGCTAGCTAGCTTGTACATGTTAATAAAAGCTTCAATAATTGTAATGAATATTTGTATACATCAATTTAGAGCTAATTTTCTTCTTTTGGAGGTTTTGTTTGGCAGTTATAGTTATATGAAAAGTTAATTGCTAAAACGCGTGGCTCAGTTACATCTAGTAGTATAGGCCTAGTACATCAATGTACGTATAAAATGAGCGAAACAGGCGGTTTGTTATTGTCTGAGGCTACGTGATAGAGATAATCTGATTGGTTGATTTTAAAATATTAATAAGAGAGGTCTGGTTTACATGCACAATTGTTTGAGCCAACTTATGTCAATCTTTAGGCATTACTTTCAAGTCTCCATGTAACTTCATTGAGAAACATATTCAGTTGCCCTCGGAAGACGATCCTGCTAGGATTGAAACCCAGGCCCTCAAACTTTACAAAATATTTGTCAACAGAAATCGGGAAGAACTGAGATTACCAGATTCACTGACTGCTTCATCTTTAATGTGTGAAAGATTAGTTGCCCTGACACAGGTGCCTGACAATGAACTCTACACTGAACAAGAAGAAAGCAGTGGCTGTCAAACCTTTGGTATTCATCTGCATTTGATTACTGTATTAAAAGTTGAAAGTAATAAAGGATGACGTGGGCAATTTCTAGTTTGGATATGTCATAGTGAATTGAGTGCTAGTAATTTGTCTATAGCTATTTCTGAATTTTTTGTTTATTCATAACTTAAGCATGCTACAGTCTATCCAGTAATGTTACTTATAATCAATTGCATAATTAAACTTAACCAAAAAACAAAACTATGACATACCTAAATTAATATTGTGCATACAGTCATCCTTTGCAGCCTAAGCTATAGTTAGCTTTAAGGAAGGACAGATGATCCCTTCAAGTACTTCAAAGTTAATTTCTCTGTAAGTTTTATTGGATACCAGACAATCATATCACCCTTGCATGGTGATGGGAAAGATTGACCCCATGGCCATTAATTTTACATAATCATAGTGGTAAATTTTTAGGCAAATTCCAGATGTTTTAGACAATAATTAATTCAAGTCTTCAAGAAGTCAATGCTAAACACGAAAGTGACATTAGATCTCTCTTGAATGACTTCTAGAAGTTTCAGTACTACTTTATTTAAGCATATCTTGCATCCTTCAAGAAGTCACTTATTTCATTTACTAAATTAGCAGGACTGTTTCTAATCCCTATCAGGTCCACTTACTTTGCCTTCTGTTAATTAACACATTCCCTATCTTAAGCTACTCAGTTGCAATTACTCTTCTCACTTCTTAATGAAACATTGTTTATACAGATTACTGATGGGTTTTCTCTTTCTCAAAAGGTTTAGTGGAAATATCAGATGAAGCAGAAGATAAGCTTAGGAAAGCTTTGTTGTCCATTTTCCTTGCTGGTACCCTGTCAGGAATAGAGCTGGTGCCCTGGTTGCTAGGGAGTATATTACAGCAGTGTTTGTTAACTGCTTACCGGCTGAGTTCTGTTGTTCATGAGAAGTACTACTTGCCAGCTCCTCCCTATTATTGTCCACAGCCTGACTACACACCAGTTGTAAGTATAAGAATGCCCCTGACTACACACCAGTTAGTTGTAAGTATAAGAATGCCCCTGACTACACACCAGTTAGTTGTAAGTATAAGAATGCCCCTGACTACACACCAGTGTGCAGATGTAATTAGAAAACAGAATGCCGCTTTTGATTTTGATTTCCGGTGTTGATTTACTTTTTGAAATGTTACTCGACCAATCTCTGAAGTTGGTCTCAAGAAAAAAATAATAGTCAGTCTAAAAATTGCTCCTCAGAAACTCCTGATTTCTGTAAATGTTAAATTGTACCTTTGTTTGTTGAAAGTTTAAACCTTGAACAGCAGCAAAACTAGTCAGATGGTTAAAGCAGCATTTTGCGTCATTTTCTATGATTTTTCTCAACCTCACTGACTCCACTATGCCATAACGACATACATAAGTAGCTTATCTATTTAAATCTTACTTCAAATGGTGGCATAAATGTCGAAAAATGTGCAACTTTCAACTTTGTTTTTCTCCAAGATATTTTCCGTTGGGATCCCAATAAACCTCGCCCACAATATGAATATTTAAACACTACGAACGTCATTGACCAATACGTAATACAACACATGCGTGATTTGTGTACAGTCTATATGGCAGTTGTACCAGGGAGTTCCATAAAAACTCCCTGGTTGTACCAACGCAAAGTCTTGAATCTATTTTTAGCAACGGCTCATAACTAAACCTGCATCTCTGATTGGTTGAATTCAAACTAGTGGGTTTGGGGAACTGTATGCGATTAATTTTAAGTGTGGAGATTGTCGGACGACACTTTTCTCATTATCTGCGAATATCCTTAATTACTCGCCAATTAACGTTGTTGGCAAGGAAAAATTTGGCTAATATCTTAGTTAGCTGTTTTGTGATTGATATATGTAAAAAACTCGATGGACATGTCAAAAAAGTAGAAAACGGCGACCAAACGCAAAATGCTGCTTTAAGATGAATCCAAAGGATTTGATTTGGTGAGGTTGAAGTTTCTGACAATAATCCATTGGGGAACATCGGCAACTGCAACTTTTACTAACAATATTGTAATCATCAGCAGATAAAATATATACTTTATAATAGGTATGTGGCACATATAACAATGACTTACTATTCTTATCAATCACTTTAATATGCCATGTCAACACTGAGTGTCACAGACCTGTTCCCAACTGACAATCATGTTGTCAGTGATGGTCTGGGAGTAATAAAGCTGGAATTGACATCTTAGACAAAGATGTGGTACAATAGGAACAAGTATAGCTAGTGAGGAACAGTGGTTGCAACTGGCCTAAAAACTGAAAACAGCAGGCTGATTTGAATTGTGCATATGAGGATGGTGTTGATGTTGATTACTTGAGACGTATGTTTTCTGTTCATATGGTAGGAAAAATTAAAGGTTGATTAGAAATCTGGAAGCTTATTTCCTTATACTGTAGGACTTGTCTTTGTCTTCAAGATATTCATGACTTCTAGAAGAGGCAAACATGTCCTGTCTCTCTTACTTTAGGAGGAAGATCCAGTTGAAGTCATCCAAGAGACTACTTCTCGCAGGAAGATAACTCTGTTGGTGAAGCAGTTCTTGATAGTCTTAGAAGCTTCCAATTGTAGCAGAGTCAGTGCCCGCTGGTATGTGGAACAGCTGGACAATGTTCAGACATGGGCATATGCCAAGAAGGTATGAAATGTTCTGAAGCTATGAAAAGGTCATGATGATGCATGTAATACATAACAGAACACTATCAATCAGACAGAATTTATTCAATATGGTGTGACACCATCAATTTTTATCGTCAAATTGAAAAGTTTGACTAAAGTTTGGAACCCAATCCAAATTGAACAAGTCCTGTTATTAAAAGACTGCAACACACGTTGCAAGGTATCTTTGATGTTGCGATGCTTGATATGTCTGAAGTTGTGATTGATTTGCTTGATCCTACAGAGATCGGAGAGTCAAGATTTACCCAGTGCCCTACATCAGCATGTGAATTTTGTTCTTGATATAATGGATGGTACTGAAGCTCCTGATGACATTCAACCAGGAACAAAGTTCATTCTCAAGTGTTTTCGTGATCTTTGCTCTCTGCTTTGGATGCTGCACCTTAGAGACAAACTCTCTGAAGCTTTGAGGAGAGGAAAAATTGCCAGATATATGTTGCAGATCTGCAAGGTGAGTGAGCCAAGTTGATGATCACGTTTTGCATGATACAGTTCTTAATTGTAGTGAATATTTGGTAGGCAAGCTTCAAGTTGGCATGTGAGTGTATTTGTGTTTGGGTGTCTTAGTGTGTGCATGATTGCTTAGAAAAGGGTGTCATGAACTTGTCCTAAACCTTAATGAGGATGGACTTCAAACTTGATGGGTTTGTGCCTAGGCATGTGAACTGTGCAGTAGTGCCACCCTGACTAATGATGTCATGGGGTCAGAGGTCAAAGGTTAAATAACCAAAAACAGCATTTTGTCCATTACATGCATGACAAAATGGACGAAGCCCTCAAACTTATGTGGGACACCAGACTCTGCAAGTTAATGTAAAATGCGAAAGGTCATATGATCAAAGAGGTCAATGGTCAAAAAAGCCAAAACAATTGTTTCATAAACTCCTACACCTAAAGCCAATGGACTTCACACTTGGTGGGTATATGCCTGGCCATGAAATGAAGTGTCTTTGTGACTTATGACATCATAGGGTCAAATATCAGAGGTCAAAGGTGAATTGACCAAAACCAACATTTTTGTCAATAATGTGCGTACAAAAGTGACCAAAAGCCTCAATGTTATGTGGGATAACAGATTCAAAGTTAAAAGTGCATTAATTAAGTAAAACGCCAAAGGTCACCTGATGACAGGAAGACAAAGGTGAATTTGTGCAAACTTTTAAACCGTTAAGCACATAGACTTCAAATTAGGTGAGTATCTGCCTGACATGGAATGTAATGCCTGTAAGACCTATGACATCATTGGATGAAAGGTCATTGGTCAAATAAACAGCATATTGAACATTATGCGCATACCAAACTGGTCAAAATCCTCAAAACCATGTTGGAGATCAGAGCGAAAGTTTGCAGCACTCTAACTATTATTCTACAAACCTCTTCTATTTGTTATATTCATTCCTGGCTCAGATTGGCTGATATGGCATCATGTGACAAACCTTAGACTTCATTAGCATGTACAGAGGGAATCTAGACGATCTGTTATTACATAGTAACAGGTGTAAGTGTCACTTTTATGGACACTGACAAGCCCATCACATACTGTACTGTTCCAATGATATTCTATTGACATAATATTTATAATGGGTATCCATGCTTTGAAATTTTTATTAAATTTGAGACAAATTAGGTCAAGGGTAGGTCTAAAGGGTTTAACACTGAAACTTTTTTTCATAACCAATGCATTCATTTATGGTGTGTGTATGTTTGTGTGTGTGCACCTGGCTGTGGCGCCCAGCTTGTAAACTTAATATCTCAAGGTAGGATACCATGGATACTTTTAATTCTTCATACTGATGCATCATATTGAGCAGAAGAACCCTATGGTTTTTTATGAAGGTCAAAGGTCATTTGAGGTCACCTGATGTCAAAAACTGAAAAGCTTGTAAACATCTCAAGATAGGAATCATGGATACTTTTGATACTTAGTATGTATATATGTAACATTGAGAGGAATAACCCAATCCTTTTTTGTGGAGGTCAATGGTCATCTGAGGCCACCAGAGTTAGGAACTGACAAAAACATGATATTTCAAGTTAGGAAGCATGGTAACTTTTCATACTCGGAATTTGGATGCATTATAAAAAGTAGAAACCCCTATAATTTTTGGTGAAGGTCAAAGGTCATCTGAGGTCACCAGAGGTCAAACACTGAAAACCTTGTAAATACTATAACTCAAGATAGGAAGCATGGATACTTCTCAGACTCATCATGTGGATGTGTTATATTGAGTATATAACTCTGTCATTGATAGTGGGGTCAAAGATCATCTGAGGTCACATATGGAAAACCTTGTAAACACGATATCTCAAGTTAGGAAGTATTGATATATTTCTCATAGTACTTGGCGTGCTGATGCGTTATATTGAATAGAAGAACTCAATTGTTTTTGGTGGAAGTCAAAGGTCATCTGGTTCTCCAAAAATATGATATCTCATGGTAGAAATCAGGACATTTACATTGTAAGACCTATTTCTGATGAACAAACAGATGTCTATTGTAATGAAGTCATTGAAACATCTATGTGTGTTTGTATTCTGGTTCATAATTCCATAGTTTAGTGTAGGATGCACCTTCAGGTTTTTTGTTAAGAAATGTAGTAGGTGGGTCAAGTTGAAAAGTAGGCGGGACTGTCTGTACACGGACATGAGGGTGGGGTTTAAGGGGAGGGGGTGCGGAAAATTGCAATTTAAAAAGTCTCTAGATGCAAAATGGTGCAATATACAGCTGTTTGGTCAATGATATTGCCCCCTCCCAATCACCCCTTTCTTCTGTCCTATTTTTCTTTTCTTTTGACCTGGTTGTGGGTATTTATTCCTCTCGAATTTGTTCGTAATT
>JAIPMN010002307.1:37570-50995 GCA_020650975.1 Apostichopus californicus
ATTTTTTTTTTTTTTTTTTTTTTTTTTTTTTACTGAGCGTCGCAAAGTAGCCGGGTCATGTACGTGCAGTAGGCGGGTCATTTGACCCGGGTCCCTGCTACTAACGAAAACCCTGACCTTGTATGTTATTGTCCATCAGCTTATGCAACAACAGAAGGCAGCCTAAAGCAATTGATTTCTTTAATGTAAAACACCAAAGGTAACATGGATAATGGGGGCAAGGAGCATCAATACCAAATGAAAAGTGGGGTGGGGGGGGGACATAAATGACTGCACATCACTGAAGGTCAAATTTACATGGGAAAAAAACAGTGTGTGGTCATAACGCACCTACCAAATCACAAAATAATTGACACCCTCAAAACTGTGTTTATAGGATATCATATTTGGAAAGTCAACACGTAGGTGGTCAATAGAGGTCAGAGAAAAGTGTCATATCCATGTAGGTAGTAATGACTGTCAATGTTTAGAGTGTATTAGCTAATGTAAATGTTATGACATCATCAACCAAAGTGTGGGATGAGATCTGGAAATCCATAAATTGTCTTGTTTTGTTGCTTTGCAGACTGAGGACATGAGAAGGGTTAAGGAACAGTTGAAGAGTAAGCAGGAAGACATTTTACTATGGGCCAAGTTGTTTCTTCCATTTGCAAATGTCTTCGGTCAGTCAGAAGACATCAAAGACATCATATTAACAACTGTTTTGGAACTTGACCTTTGCAAAGAACATGTAGCTAATTTGGCTTATTCTTTCTACGATGAGGAAGCATATCCACCAGGATTAACAGAAAAGTTTCAGAGACTCAAAAAGAGACTTAGTCAGAAGAAAGTGTATCAGGAGAGAAAGCCAAAGAAGCAGACAGATGAATCAATGAAGAGTATTTCCCTCTTGATGTACTTCAGACTACAGTGCAAGATGCGTAGACTTGCCTTAAGAAGTATTTCCAAAGCATTCGGACATGTAGAAGAAACCATCTTCGCTTCAACTCAGGGATTATCTGTGCAATATTCATATGATCCAGGCACTACTGAGACTCCAATTGTAGGCAGCAGAGAATTAGAATATTCACCTCAGTTTTTAAACTTTCTAGAAACATTTTTCTTGGTCACTTTTGGTAGTCTTCCAAATGAAAAACAACAAAATTTCAGTATTCCGTTACCTCTTATCAATGAATTCTATCATGACATTTGTAATAAAGAACTCGGTTTGAAGTTGCGCAAAGTGCCAAAAAGAAATGAGTGTGATGTTGAAATCAGCACAGAGGACCTGTTAAAGAGGCTGCAGAATGCTCAGCCTGTCCCTCAGTCATCAGGGGCACAGTCTCATAATACTCAAGTGGATGAGGGTTTGTTTCAGAAAAACTTTCAAACTTTTACAAGTGATGATGTGATTGAGATGTACAAATGGCAGAAAGAGGATGATATTATAGTCTATAATAAAGAAGAAGTAGAAGTCATGGAGGGAACATTCCTTGATCTTGCTGTTAACAAGGGCTTTTCTAAAAGTAACATTTTGTGGGGCTCTGTGTATACAAGGCTTCAGAAACTCCTTAACTGGCTTAAGGTGTGGCCAGAACAAGAACATAATAGTCTACTTATTGACGAAGCTGATGAAGTATCAGGAATTACCCTTAAACTTCATCCTCCCAGTTTGCTGGTTGTCCTGGGATTATGGTTACTTCGTCACCACTTACAGGAGACCTATAAAGGAAGAGTGTGGAAAGATGGAGGTCAAGTACCAACTCATGAAATGTCAAGAAGAGTTCTTCCTGAAGTAAAATCACAAGTAGCAGTTTCCAGTGATGACCTCAAGAAATCAAAAGAAACACATGACCTTACTCGCAAGCAACAAATAAGAAAGAACCTTTTGTCTGTGTCTCCTGTTGAAAATGAGAGTGTTCATGGAGGAAAGAAGCCACAAATCAAGAGAGATGTTAATGCAGCCAGGAGTAAGTCAGTGCGGAGAGTTCTGCCATCTGAGCCAGACAAAGGCAGCAGTGTAATATTGAGAGAGCCTCCAAAGCATCATGTAGAGCTGGTGGAGGATGACAATGATGACAGAGATACTAGGAAGAATAGACTCAAGACCGCTGCCACCGTTGAAGGAAAAGGAGTGAATTCTGAGCCTGTTCCTAAGACTAAGGTTGGAGGTATCATGAGGGCCGATGTTCATGTTTATATGGATGACTCCAGTAGCGATACAGATGTCAGTGAAGAGGAAATGTTTGAACAAGATGAAGATGTTTCACTGGCTCTTCCTGAATTGTCATCTCACCTTGTAAGGTACTTCACATACTTACTTCATCAATTCAGTACAATTATTGAGCTTCACTGAGTTCATCACTTGATTGAACTTCAAGTCTCCTCTGGCATTCAACACATGTTCTTAGTTCTTTTCAAAACATTGTTATGCACCAAAGGAAACAAATGAATTGGAGCTTATGTACTTAGTCATGTACTTGATGATATTGTGTTAGCATCTGAAACATTGTTGCAGAATGATTAAAAGCAATGAGGTTTCTGACATTTGTTGGAAGTAATGCATAAATTCAGTAATTAGACAAAGATATCTAGGTATATCCTTCATACTAATGAGATGACACGGTAAAAAACTGCCCTTTGTCTGGTACAATCTTATTTGATAATTTATGATAGTTATCTGATGTGTTAAACTGTTATTTATACTTCAATCTTTGTATTCACAGAAAGAGCAGCTTTGGGAGATATGACAAAACCAGGATCCCTTCTGTGGCAGAGGACATTATGGGCATCCATACTAGCAGCTCCAGTTTCTCTGCTGGGCACTTACACGTGAGTCAGATTGATGGGATTCTATATATCTGTTTAATAACTGTATTGCTCTGTAGAACTATCAGTCCAGCATCGAAACCAGGTGGTTCGAGACTGAGAACAGCAATTTCATGACCTGTCTAAACCACAAATTACATTAAATTATTATTATTATTATATACTGTAACATGTAGGAAGGAATCTCTGAGCCTGCCAGTGTTAGCTCTTTGGTTATTAGAAGTAAAAGGTCATTTGGTGGTCAAATCTGTAAACCATACAAAATATTTCAGGACTGAAATCTTGAATGGACTTCATTTTTATAAACTTGAATTGAAATTTAATTTATTGAGTAATGTAGTATGCAAATCACAAAAGGTTTTTTATTTCCTATCCAGATATGACAAAACGCTTTACGTAATTAGAAAGTTGAAAATTAGACCAAAGTCGGTGAATTCGGAGAGCTAAGCTCCAATCTTTGAAATTTTCTTCTTCCAATGGCATGTTATGACAAGCTTCCATATACTGACAAGCTGCCATAGTTTGCAAGAAGACAATTGGGTTATGTTAACAACAAAGACAACAGAATTTTTTTTCATTCATTGCGGATGAAACATGATATATGGTACAAGTCACTTTTGCAAAAGTCAATTGAACTGGGATATCTAAAAGATGTTAATACTGACATCATAAGAACCATAATGCAAGGTTTATATTTTGGTTACAGTGTGCAACCAATTTATTCTCTTTTTATGTAGGGAGACTCCAACACCGATGATATCACAGAAAAGGAGCCAACCTTCTTGAGAAACAGTTCTATCCAACAGCAGAATGAACAGTCAGAGATCTTCCAGACCACTCAACCAGAACTGAGACCAACGGAGGGGTCAAGGCAAGCTGCATTCCCGAGTCATCAAGAGTCCCAGACAGTCCCTATCGGGATCAGGACTTTAGTGGAGAGACAAGACACAGTAGTTAAAACTCACCAAGAGTCCCAGACAAGTCCTGTAGGGATTAAGACACTTGGCGCAGATGCCCATCATCAAGAATCATACTCAGGCCTAGACAAGAGACATGAAGGAATGACAGAGTTGAATAGAGCAGATAGGAGAACAGGGGAACACACAGATGGTACTCAATCAGCTGTGACAGAAGAAACACAACAGACACCAAACATGATTGCAGGTCAGAAAGACCACTCAAGATCTAAGGGCTTCCTAAATAAGTATGTGGAGGGTAAGCAGTCATCATCAGTTGATGCACTCGGTCTTCCGTTCCCAATCCTTACGTTGCCCAAAGAAGAAGAAGTTCATTTGATTGACAAACAATATAGGGAGCTACCAATGCAGGAATCTAGGTTTAAGCCCATTGGGACATTTCCTTTATTAACACTTGATAGAGATGTGTCTCCAGTCATCCAAGCAAAGAGAAACAAAACCCAAAGAGTTTGTCTTCCATTAGTTCAACAAACATCAGTGGATGAGGTCAAACAGGCAAAGATACATACTACAGAGGTCAATCAACCTCTGCCACTAAGAGGAAGAGCTATACCATATGATATGCCTCTGCCACTAAGAGGAAGAGCTATACCATATGATATGCCCTTACTAAAGTTGGAAAGACAGGAACCACCCCAGCTTGTAGCTTTCCCAAAGAGAAATAGTTTGCAGGGACAGAAGATTCCACATGGAGGTGTAAGAGACTGGCAGCAGGAGCAGGTCGGTCCTAACAGAAAGATGCTGGAGGATGAAGAGGAACTTAGTGGGTAAGTTGCTGATGTTTGTCACACACATGTATTAAGCTACATTCTACCTTAGAGGTTAGTGACCTCATACAACATTATCTATGATATTGACAACTGCAAATAGAGAATGAAAACAAACTCATTCACACATTCTAATATTCGTAACTTCTGTGAAGATGTATTGTTTACATACAATGCATTTTTGAACTTCAGGTGCATTCATTCATTTATTTTCAGCTGCTAGCAATGTGTCTACATAACTATGTTCTCATAGCTAGCAAAATGTCTACTTAAATATGTTCTCATAGACAAAGTGAGGAATATACAAACATTTCATTCCTTGTTTAACTCTCATTTGTTGCATGGACAGGGAGGAATTAAAAGTGCAATACTCATGAACTGCTTTTCTCAAATTCTTTTCTAGTCTTTTCTGGATAGAACTATATACACATGTAATTTACACACTGGATAGAACAGAGAAGGAAACATATGAGATTATTCAACTACACACTTACACATGTCCTATTGATGAAAAGTTTAATATTGAACACATCTGGCATGGCAATGGTATTTTTGTTTTGTAACTGCTTGAAATAGACTGATTGACTGAAATAATCAATTTTAAATAATATGCTGTCATTTAGTGAATTCCACTGACATTTGATTATTTAAGTCTAAAGTTTGTTTTTCCTTCTATTTTTCATACTTTTATAAAATTTTCTTGCCAAATGTAAATGTATATAACTGGCATAAACTTGGGATAAATGCATCTTTCATCCCCTTTTCAAATCCCTTTTTAAATATGCAAGTCTTTCTTTGAGCTTGCCCAGTTACTCAGTCAGTAGTAAAAGCTAGAACTAACATGTTTCTTCAGTGCACAATGAGCATACATTATATCCTTTATCTTTGTAGACCCGAAAAGGAGACATCAGATCTGTCACTCAACGGTGCACCGTAAGTGTCTTTCTGCTGTGTTACATCTAAAGCCAATACTGCTGTCCTTACAATGATTGTGATGATGGTGGTGGTGGTGTGATAGTGGTGATGTTGATGGTTGATGATGTGATGGATGATGATGATGGTGTTGATGATGATGGGGGATGATGGTGGTGATGGTAGATGATGGTGATGATTATGATGATGGTGGTGATGATGGTGATGGTGGTGTGATGGTGATAGTGGTGACGATGGTTGATGATGGTGATGATGATTGGTGATGATGATGATGATAAGTGATGGGTGCTGATGATGGTGGTGATGGGTGATAGTGGTAGTGATGGTGGTGGTGCTGATGATGGTGGTGGTGATGATGATGATGATGATGATGATGATGATGATGATGATGATGATGATGATGATGATGATGATGATGATGATGATGATGATGATGATGATGATGATGATGTAGATGATGTCGATGATGATGATGATGATGATGATGATGAAGATGATGATGATGATAATGCTGCTGCTGATGATGCTGCTGCTGATGATGATGTTGATGATGTCGATGATGATGATGATGATGATGTTGATGATGATGATGATGATGATGATGATGATGATGATGATGATGATGATGATGATGATGATGATGATGATGATGATGATGATGATGATGATGATGGTGGTGGTGGTGGTGCTGATGGTGATGATGATGGACAGTTATACTCATAGCTGTATGACATTGAAAAAATAAAATAAAGAATGCATCATACTCTGGGTAGTTTTTGGTTTTGATGATAATTGTAACCTTTGCATTCATGATGCGTGTGTGTGTATGAGTATGTGCGTGCGAGTGTGTGTTAGAGCATTTGTGACGGCCAGCTTGTTAACACGATATATCAAGAAGGGAAGGTCAGACCAACTTCATATTTGGTGTGTAGAAGTACCACATTAAGTACAAGAATTCTATTGTTTTTGGTGGAGGGGAAAGGTTATTTGGGATCACCAGTGGTCAAACTGTGAAAACCTTGTAAACACGCTATCTCAAGAAGGAAAGCTTGGGCAGACCTCATATTTAGTGTGTAGAAGTACCACAGTGAGCTAATGAAGCATATTGTTTTTGACGGAGGTGGATATCTCAAGAACAGAAACTTGAATGAGCATATTTAGTGTGTGGATTGCCCCATATTGAGTGGATGAATCCTAGTTTTTATTAGCGGTCAAAGTCTGGAACCTTTCAAATGTAATACTGTATCAAAAGAAGGGTATCTTGGATGTATCTCATGCTGTATGTGGATGCTCCATATTGAGTAGATGAACCCATTATTAGGTCAGCAGAGGTCAGATCCTGCAAACTGAGTACCCAAGTAGCATTGTTTATAGTGGAGTTCAGTTCTCAATTCATGTCAAATAAACAGAGAAGAGTGGGAATCCAGAAGAGAATCTTCAGATTTTAGATTCATAAAATATACAACTAATTATGTCATCTAAATTTCTGTGCATTTTTGGTTGTAGGCCATGTTTGCCCCAAATAATTCCCCGCCCAATTTATATTTTATGAGCCGCTTTGTCTGGGCCACATATTTTTGGGACCATTTACATGTACAATTTTATTGGTCCCAATTTCTTTGAGAGGTACCAAAATTTTAAAATTGCAATAACTCCACAACCTGAAATCAGATTATATCCAAACTTGAATACAGTTGTTGGTTTATAATAGCTGATATATATATTATGATATCGGATGATGACATACTACACTTTAACATTCCACTAAGTTAGGAAATTAAATCAGATTATATCCAAACTTGAATACAGTTGTTGGTTATAGCTGATATATATATTATGATATCAGATGATGATATACAATACTTTAATATTCCACTAAGCAAGGAAATTTGTCTCTTGTTTCTTTTGCATTATTTTTTCACTTTTGTGTCTTGTCCTTCTATTCACAGCCTCCATCAGTCTCTGACAGCCACCAGAGAACCAGAACAGACAAATCAGAGCTCGCAACTGCGGATGGATCCACAGACCCTTGACTCGACAGCAAATGAGGTATATTGCTAGCATGAAAGTTTCCTTTATATGTCTGATATTGATGGTGGAGACTGTCAGAAGTATGAACCAACCTTAGGCTGCTGAATTCTAAGTTACAGTCTGCTGGATTCTAAGTTGCAGTATGCCTCTTTAATAGTAATGTTGGAGACAAGTCTGCTGAATTCTAAGTTGCAGTATGCTGAATTCTAAGTTATAGTATGCCTCTTTAATAGTAATGTTGGAGATAAGTCTGCCTTAGTCGTGGACTACTACTGTTGCAGACAGTAAGTCTACACCAGCCAACCTCTAAGTTGCAGTCTATAATTCTCAGGTTAATCTCTATTCTCTTATTGTCAAAGATGTTGTTGAATAGAGTGAGGAATGCTCAGGTGTGTTTTGAAAGTCTTTGGCAATGTTAAGTGTTATGTAATGTTCAATATGGCTTCATTGTTTGAGTTTGTAGCATTCCATTGGTGAAGAGTTAGTATGGCTAACCATGAACCTTCCTGTAATATTCACCCCATGATAGTGTACAGTGAAGGAAACTTAATAGGAGTAAACCAAAATAGTTCTTCATTCGGTTACCTTGTAGTTATCTATTAATGGGATCGAATCATTTATCTAGCAGTCTATTTTTGAAGCTGCCTGCAGAAAACTATGCACATATCTTCACCTATAAACTAATATGTTTAAATTCCATCATTGTTTTGATTTCATCATATTCTCATATGAACTTAAATAACTTTGATAGTTCTTGTTTAGGCTTAAATTAGTTTTCCATGTCTATAACCTGTTGTAATGGTTCAAGTTGGATAACATAGATTATATATATTGTAGCAAAGGAATTCTCATTTGCTTGACTGTAAGCACACTTTACCACTATTTTCATTAGTTTGAAGAAAGCTCAGCATCAGAGAAGGACCAACCTGCAGATCTGACTCCAGAGGTGAAACCACTGAGAGGTGAGTCTGAGCAGTACAAACTTCCAAACCATATCAATTCCTTTCTTTCTAAAATGCACACTAAACATTCTTCAAAATAGCCCTCTTACTGACCAACGCGTATGACTCATCACCTTGACCGAAAATCCTGTGGCTCTGTGCGGGCAAGTTGGTTGGACTATTCCATTCATCAGGGGGTCTTAAATGGTGTTTCTATATAATTAGGATTGCATTAGATAAATAAATTGGTACTTACTTGCTTCAACAATTAATGATGCATATTCTACGCTAATTTTCTTGAAAATAATATTAAGTTCGATAAAATATAACGTTTTGAAAGCGAATCTCGGCTGTGGCGTTTTAGGTGAACACTGTGCATTGCGTGGCTGTACCCTATTGCATAGTACAGGATACACATATTACGTAACGGCGTGCCCACCGAAGAAAGCGAAACTTAAATTTTTCTTAGAAGACATTCGATTGGACTGTACTTGGTCCGGTTGAAGATAGTGACCAATGAAAATGAATTTAACATTAATTTAAAGTTAAGAAAAAATCCTTTCCAAAACCGCTTGAACTAAACTTGTCAATGAATATTCAAGAGGATGGTTACGCAAACAAAGTACAGCTATCAAATGGTGATTTTCTTCAGTATTTACTGTGTGTTATCAATGAGGATTTTGAGTTCGATATTTATTAACCTTGCATCGTAAATCACCAAAGTCCGATGGAATTTTGAACTGTAATGTTGAGAAAATCACAGAACTTGAGAGATAACACATTTCTCTGTTTAGTGCCGTTTGAACTAATTTTTTTCGGTATAAACTTTTCACGTTATGGCTGTAGGAAAATGGTCTATATGGTAAAGTCATAGGCTTAAAACTGCGGCGGTCGAACTCAGTTCACGTGCCGCACAGGGAATGGCGCTAAGGAATTGATATGAGAGTATTCAAATCATTACTACATATAGTAATAGCATGTTAAGAGGTGAGTCTGAGCAGTACAAACTTCCAAACAGAGTATTCAAATCATTACTACATATGGTATAGCATGTTAAGAGGTGAGTCTGAGCAGTACAAACTTCCAAACAGAGTATTCAAATCATTACTACATATAGTAATAGCATGTTAAGAGGTGAGTCTGAGCAGTACAAACTTCCAAACAGAGTATTCAAATCATTACTACATATGGTATAGCATGTTAAGAGGTGAGTCTGAGCAGTACAAACTTCCAAACAGAGTATTCAAATCATTACTACATATAGTAATAGCATGTTAAGAGGTGAGTCTGAGCAGTACAAACTTACAAACAGAGAATTCAAATCATTACTACATATAGTATAGCATGTTAAGAGGTGAGTCTGAGCAGTACAAACTTCCAAACAGAGTATTCAAATCATTACTACATATGGTATAGCATGTTAAGAGGTGAGTCTGAGCAGTACAAACTTCCAAACAGAGTATTCAAATCATTACTACATATAGTAATAGCATGTTAAGAGGTGAGTCTGAGCAGTACAAACTTCCAACAGAGTATTCAAATCATTACTACATATAGTATAGCATGTTAAGAGGTGAGTCTGAGCAGTACAAACTTACAAACATAGTATTCAAATCATTACTACATATAGTATAGCATGTTAAGAGGTGAGTCTGAGCAGTACAAACTTACAAACAGAGTATTCAAATCATTACTACATATGGTATAGCATGTTAAGAGGTGAGTCTGAGCAGTACAAACTTCCAAACAGAGTATTCAAATCATTACTACATATAGTATAGCATGTTAAGAGGTGAGTCTGAGCAGTACAAACTTACAGAGTATTCAAATCATTACTACATATAGTAATAGCATGTTAAGAGGTGAGTCTGAGCAGTACAAACTTCCAAACAGAGTATTCAAATCATTACTACATATAGTATAGCATGTTAAGAGGTGAGTCTGAGCAGTACAAACTTACAAACAGAGTATTCAAATCATTACTACATATAGTATAGCATGTTAAGAGGTGAGTCTGAGCAGTACAAACTTCCAAACAGAGTATTCAAATCATTACTACATATAGTATAGCATGTTAAGAGGTGAGTCTGAGCAGTACAAACTTACAGAGTATTCAAATCATTACTACATATAGTATAGCATGTTAAGAGGTGAGTCTGAGCAGTACAAACTTCCAATCAGAGTATTCAAATCATTACTACATATAGTATAGCATGTTAAGAGGTGAGTCTGAGCAGTACAAACTTACAAACATAGTATTCAAATCATTACTACATATAGTATAGCATGTTAAGAGGTGAGTCTGAGCAGTACAAACTTCCAAACAGAGTATTCAAATCATTACTACATATAGTATAGCATGTTAAGAGGTGAGTCTGAGCAGTACAAACTTCCAAACATAGTATTCAAATCATTACTACATATGGTATAGCATGTTAAGCAGCTGGTTGTGTTTCTATATTGTTAGTAGACTGATTATGTCACAACAGATGTTTAAATCTTGAATTAAAGCCTGCTGTCTTCCAAAAGATAGAAGATTATAATAATAGATAACACCACATATTCCTAGTGAAGCTAGACAACCTTGGATGTTATAATTTGGACTGAAGCTGTGTGTCCATTGAAGCTAATTACCAGCTGGTTGCACCATTTAGGATGAGAAGAGAAACTAGAGAACATATAAGGAACAGAACACTGGTAAATGGAGTGAAACACAATATTTTGTATTTAAACATTAAACTGTTTCATATTTATTATCAGCAGACAATTTGCAGGAGCAGGAACCTATGCCATGGACGACTTCAGCTGCTACACATCTAAGTATTGTCAAACAGCTTGCTTCAACAGAGACTACTCAAGTTACTCCTACTCCTCTTGGTGAAGAAGATACACCACCCATAGGTAAAATGAAACCTCACTAGTTAGTGGAAGCATGTCCTGGAAAAATGTCACCTAGTTGTCATTGTGAATGCAGGATATGAATTATACATTTAATAAAGAAAGTTTCTCACAACATCTTAGTTATGCATTACATAGATATTAAATCTAAGTAATCTGCTAGATTTCTCACAAGATCTTATATATGCATTACATAGATATTAAATCTAAGTAATCTGCTAGATTTCTCACAAGATCTTATATATGCAATAAATAGATATTAAATCTAAGTAATCTGCTAGATTTCTCACAAGATCTTATATATGCATTACATAGATATTAAATCTAAGTGATCTGCTAGATTTCTCACAAGATCTTATATATGCATTACATAGATATTAAATCTAAGTAATCTGCTAGATTTCTCACAAGATCTTATATATGCAATAAATAGATATTAAATCTAAGTAATCTGCTAGATTTCTCACAAGATCTTATATATGCATTATATAGATATTAAATCTAAGTGATCTGCTAGATTTCTCACAAGATCTCATATATGCATTACATAGATATTAAATCTAAGTAATCTGCTAGATTTTTCACAAGATCTTATATATGCATTACATAGATATTAAATCTATGGGATCTGCTAGATTTCTCACAAGATCTTATATATGCATTACATAGATATTATATCTAAGTGATCTGCTAGATTTCTCACAAGATCTTATATATGCATTACATAGATATTAAATCTAAGTGATATGCTAGATTTCTCACAAGATCTTATATATGCATTACATAGATATTAAATCTAAGTGATCTGCTAGATTTCTCACAAGATCTTATATATGCATTACATAGATATTAAATCTAAGTGATCTGCTAGATTTCTCACAAGATCATATGCATTACACAGATATTAAATCTAAGTAATCTGCTAGATTTCTCACAAGATCTTATATATGCATTACATAGATATTAAATCTAAGTGATCTGCTAGAATTCTCACAAGATCTTATATATGAATTACATAGATATTAAATCTAAGTGATCTGCTAGATCTCAGACACTAGTCATCACAAAGACATCAGTGAAAAAACCAACAACACTATTATTAGACATCATTTGTTCATCAACGCATGCATTTGTTAAGAAATGTTTGTGCTACATTTCATGGTGATAGTCTTTTGCAATGACACCATGTGAGTGAATTGCTGATCAGGTAAGGGTTTATGAATAAGACCAAGGATGGACAGTGACAATGTGGATGTTTTCAGAGAAAACAGAAACCAACCCATAACTAGCAAAGTATTTATCAATAGTCATGGTTCCTATGTGGTCTGGAAAAGGGAAATGTTTGGCAAACGTGCAAAACATTTAGTTGCTTGCAATATGCACTATGATAGGGAATTATGCACCCAAACTGTTGTGCAAGTACGAGATAAACTTTATGGCATAAGTGGAAATGTGGTGAAAGTTAAGGCTATGTTTGGGAATGGGATTCACACGTTTTTCAAGAGTTACAATGGTTATATATACTATGGTGGGTATCATAAATACATGTTAAGGCTATGTTTGGGAATGGGATTCACACGTTTTTCAAGAGTTACAATGGTTAGATCTACCATGATGGGTATCCTAAATACATGTTAAGGCTATGTTTGGGAATGGGATTCACACATTTTTCAAGAGTTACAATGGTTAGATCTACCATGGTGGGGATCCTAAATACATGTTAAGGCTATGTTTGGGAATGGGATTCACACGTTTTTCAAGAGTTACAATGGTTAGATCTACCATGGTGGGGATCCTAAATACATGTTAAGGCTATGTTTGGGAATGGGATTCACACGTTTTTCAAGAGTTACAATGTTAAGGTCTACGGTGGGTATCCTAAGTACATGTTTTTTGAATAATTAATATGCTCTGAAGTTTCTTAAAACATATTTGCTTACAGTTCTGAAATTGCATACCTCAATGCTCACCCCTTCTCTCTCACATAGTTTTCATATTTTGATTATCAATCAGATTCCACTGAGGAGAGTGAACCAAGCTTCCTGATTAGTGGTCTTCGTGCAGTCAATA
>JAIPMN010002308.1:3963-16464 GCA_020650975.1 Apostichopus californicus
CTCTTCAGATATTGGGAAATCGTTGCGAAATCGTCGCAAATTTCGTAAAAAAAACTTGTAAACACGTGGTGAAGTAATCAAGAAACACCATGATATTCATTATCTATTTCTGTTTTGAACAATACGCCGAAAAATAACAGTTATGCTGACACGAAATGCACGCACATGCAGCTCCGTACTGAACAGTGCACAACAGAAAAGATCATCACAGTGACGTCATTCACTGACCTGAGGGCTGTTCAAGGTCGTTGCAGTGTTTGCAAATTCCTAAATTCGTATCAATTACGGAGACGAAAAAACGATGTTTAAATTCCCTTTTTTATAACTTTCCGGTGTGCTATTTGGAAAATTAAAAAAATATGTTGCTTGGTAACATATAAACTACATTATATATGAAAAGGAGAGATTTTTTTTCTGTCACTATCGTTCTACTTTAAGTTCCTATCAAGCACCCTATAGGAGAGAAAAAAACAGTTACACAAAAAGTCAGACCCGAATACAATGCTTAAAGTGCTTGTCCAAAGCATTCTTAAACCAATTCACACTACTTGCAAGTATAACTTTCTCAGGCAAACCATTCCACTGATTCACAACCCTATATTAGAAAAAAAAGTTATGCCGATCGAAGGTTTATCCTACTTTGTAACTTCTGGTGTTTAAGACAATGACCTTTGGTACAACTACTATTAGCACACATGAAAATGTCAGTTAAGGATAAATTGTCAAAACCATACACAATCTTGAAAACCTGAATCAAGTCACCACGTAACCTCCTAAGCTCCAGTGTGGGGAGATTCAGCAGCTGTAACCGCCTATAATAAGGAACACCCTTTAAGGAACTAATCATCCTAGTAGCCTCCTCTGGACCTTCTCGAGTACTTCCTTAGTTTGAGTATGAGTGGCCATTATTTGAATTTCTAGCATATCTTGTGGAAATTAACTGATGACTTTTAAGCATTATATAACCTCAAGAAAATGGCCAAAAAGACATTGTTTTGATATCATATAACTAATGAAAGTGTTAATTGTCCGTAAAAAGAGAAATATCAAGATATTCCTAATAATCGTAATTAAAAGATGCCTTGGAATCATTCTTTTACAGGTGGCCCTCCTTTATGGTTTTCCAATCTCAGTGCAACGTTGGATAATCGGCAGGAAAATAGCCGAGAATCACGAAACCATTCGGGGAAATTTTGTCACCGCCAACTCAAACTTGGTCTTGTTTCTCGCGAAGAAAGAGCGTGGCACAGAGCAGGAGATGATGATCATAAAGGGTTTCCAACAAAAATTGTTGATGGAAGGCATTAGCAACATTGGTAGGACCATTAATGACAATTAAATATTAGTACTTGATGTAACTAAAGATGTAACTTCACATGATGAGGTATCCATTCAAGTTGCCTCTACCTAGTTATAAAGCCTGCTCTATACATGTACATTGCACTCCTTGACTCCCAGCCCATGTTCCCACTATTGTATAATATGGCCACAAAACTTCAAGTTTACAACCCCTCAGTTTAACAGTAATGGCATTTCTCTTTGCATGCTAGCCGTGATATTGTGCTGATCTTTTTGTTCAGAACTTTTAAATGCTGAAAACAGTGGCGGAGCTAGGGGTATTGGTCATAGGGGGCGAGAATGGTCTGTAGGCGCTTTCGACACTATCTAAGCGGAGCGCCACCACGGGTTGGCGCGGAGCGTACAAAAAATTTGTTGAGTAAAGATATACCCTAGATCGCCTGAAATGACCCTTTCCGGGTCTTGCTAATTTGCAGATAAACGAAGAATAAATAGCCGTTAGAGCATTTTGTCAGAAAATTACACCAACAAAATTAGACAAATGTCAATAGGTAGATGAGAGCGCAATGAAAAAGTCAATAATCGCGAATAAGTAAAAAGTGGTAAAAAGCTGAAAAGGGCGCCAGCAGTCCATTTGAGTCCGTCAGGGGGGGCATCCGCCCCCCTGACTGTATGGACGCTCCGCCACTGGCTGAAAATGGCATTAAGTGGTGCAGCTAATTTTGGGCTGAACTGAGTATTTGATTCTCACAAGAGTCAAGTTTAACGTGGAACGGTTATTGTGTGATTAAATGTGGTAATCATAAAACGGCTATCAATAGATATTACCACACAGCAGATAGACAATAATTGTGTCGTAGGGACATCCTCTCTTCCTACATCTTACCATCTCTATCTCCTCCCTCCTACCAAAAAAAAAAGGGATTACTTTGGCCAGGAATGTGACAACATGAATAAACATATTTCTATTGCCAATTAATTCTCTATCTCTCTCTTCTCTCATCGATTCAGAACTGAACTTTAATCAAGAGGAATATAATAAATATCTTCAAGATGAGAGAAGTCGTCTCCCATCTTTGCATGAAGAGATTTGTCATGACCAGTTTCAGGATGGTTTATATGCAAATCAGCAGTTTCATCAGATGGAAGAGAAGGATCAAGCTCATAGAATGAATGGTGAACCTCTCTATGAAAACACCAGGATGAGTTCGTCACAGTATCATCGACAGCTAGTACGTGACAAGACACAGGATGGTTACCCAGATCATCAGTTTCATCAGATGGAAGAGAAGGATCAAGCTCATAGAATGAATGGTGAACCATACTATGAAAACACCCTGATGGGTCTGCCACAGTATCATCAACAGCAAGTACACAATACACAGAGGGCAACAGGTAAGCAAATGAAGTTGCACCAGCAGCTGTTTTCATTTGGAAGGTTAATTTATTATGGTGGGTGCATTGTGCAATTAAGGTACAGGGCGAGTGTATATGTGTATTACAAGGTCCCTGAAGCTTGTTTTAGCTGTGTTGTTGTGTCTAATTCTCACCTCTCACCGTCAAATGCAATTAAAGTAAAAAGAAACATAATACATGTTATTGAAAGGGTTGATAGCTTTCCACCAAATTTGCTCAGTGGAGGGATTTCAATCCTCATGACGAGAATTAGTCCATTAACCATAGGTTGCATTTTTCAGCTCTCTTGCCTCCAAGTTACTGAAACTTTATCTCTCGTGCAAACAGACTGGTTAGTACCTCCATGGTTTCAAAGAGTTGATTTGTTCACACCTTGCCATGTCTGCCTTGATCTTATAGTGATTTGGCTACTAGCTGTGTGATGAGTTGCACAATAGACGAATAGGCAGCTCAACTAAGGTGCGAAAAGATGGGACTGATCACACAGCTAACCAACTGGAAAAAAACTGCTGTTCAGTACAAACGGCGGGTTTTTGGATGCAACCTATAGCTAATGGACACTTTCCCAGCATGTGCACACTAGCAATATCACTTTACCAAACAGCCATCAATATTTTGACCTAGGCTGACTTATAACACCCTTTCATTTGCAGATGTAATCTGCCTATCCTACTTTGCATGAAAGAACTGGAGCTGTTTTTGTTATGTATTTAATAACTAGTAAGGCTGATCAAATGTCTTCACCCTTTTTGGAAACAAGGGCAAAATGTCCTCAGAGATAATCACATAGAATATTCAACCTGCTGGAATATTGAAATTTATTAAATTCCCCCGGCTGTGTTATAAGCTGTGGAAGGTAGTTTTTCTGTAGCATTGGTAGGATATCTACTGTATACGTACATACGCCACACCTCACTTACCTGTCACGTTTCAGCCTTTTCTAGACAATTTCTAAAAATGCATTAGCCAATTATGTATCTCAAGAAAAACGTTTTTGACAGATAGTTGCATTTATGTCCCAGATTTTCACTTAATTTCATTACCATTTTATGATTTGTGTCATCTTCTTTGATCAAATTCACCTCACTGAATCAAAGCTGAATAAAATCTTATTGAGGAACTTCTACCTTTCTGTCTTACAGAATTTCCACAAAGAGTTTCGCCTATTTCTCGGATGAGTTGGCAACCAGATGTTACAGAGTCAAGAAGTGCATATGGCAGGAATGAAGTCTTTCCACCTGCAGATTTAGTCCAATGTGGGCCACCTGCAGAGTTAGTCCAACGTGGGCCGACGGAATATTTCCGTCCAGCTCAATCACAAGAGGTTGGCCAAAGAGTGCAGTCATTTGATCCAATGTCTGGCAGGAAGACATTACCTCCACGACAAGTGCGTAGAAGAGATGACTTGGATACTGAAGCAAGACCTAGGGGTCATTCATCAATGCAAAATAGTAGATGCTCATCAATGTCTGACTTGCGTGTACAATCACAACCTCATTTTGTGGCGCCACCTCAGTTGTCCCGGACTGATAGCCTTCCAAGGTCATCTAAACCACCAAATGTCTTCCAAGAACAGTTAAAGGTGAAAGAAGACATTGAAACACTATTTGAGGATCGACCATTCCATCGGAAACAGCGGCAACCTGGTGAGCAAATGTCATTATGATGGTAGAACAAGCAAGGTAGCACGAACAAGGGTGTCCACAGAAAGAAATCCATAGCGGGCTCACCAATAATTGGTTAACTCTCCAAAGAATCAACTGGTTTACAATAAAAGAATGAACTGGTTCACTGTCAAAATTGAACCGCTTTTGTTGGGCGCCTCGATCAGGCTGGGGAAGCAAAGAGCAATATGTAGCAATGTAGATGGACTCCCAAAGTAGAGTCCATATAAATTACCCAAGCAGGATAATGTTTGTTTGCTAGGGTGAGCACTTTTTTGTATTTGGCAACTCTAGATAACCGAATATGGCCGCACTCTCATGCTCTCTCGATCCTCAATTGAGGACAGGATTTCTTTTGCATTCCCATTTTAGTGGGTATCAGCAGAGAATTTCATCTTTTATTTTAGTGGACCGACTTGATCAAGTCAAAAAAAAACATCCATCGATGGATTTTTTTTTTTTGGGGTACTAGTCACGTCACTGCTCGGGGGGTCTTTCTCCAGATGTTAGATCAGTACCTTACCCTATTTTGTCCTTTGGACCATTGCTGTCCGATTTGACCAGTAATTTCTGCAAATTTGGCAGATGAAGCCACCTGCGATCTGGCAACCCGTCTGTCAAGGTGTTGTACAGTAGATCAATTTTGAGACCGATTAGCTCTTTCGAGACCAACTGCAGTGACTTGTATCAAAATCAAACCGAAGAATATTCTCTGTGGAATACCATATCTCAGAGTCCTAGTGGGCCCACTTTTAAGTTGTTTAAGTTAAGCCTGAAAATACATTTGAGAGAAAGAATTCAATTTCATTGGAATGTACTTGAAAGCCCTTGGAATCCATAGCAGTTTGTTAATGTTTGATTTGTTTGATTTTCCAGGAGGAGAAGGTCCCCATGACCCCCTTGTTGCTCCTCCTGTGGACACCCATGAGCATATATAGGCTAATTATATACAAGGGTAACAAAATTTGGGGTATTGCGGGGGAGGGGAGGGGAGGCGATGTCAATGATTGGTTACTGTCAAAGTATATTCCTGCGCATTTATCCTACATAGTACAAAATGGTAAACAGAAGTTTAATTCTGCAAGGCCATCCTTTCGGTTTAAGCAATTTGCTGTATATACTTGGGAAATCAAGCCAAACTTTGATGTTCTCTGTGGAGGATCCTTTACCAAATGTTGATTAATCTCAATATGGCAGTGATTATCACATTATTTGAATATGGCAATGGATCATTGAAATTAATTCTCCCTGGCCCATGCCATATCCATCTTACATTTTACATGTTATTATATGTACACTCCCTTTCTTTGTACCCCTTGTTGCTTGCACATTCACATCCAGCCCTTCCTCATACTAATTTTACCACTTTTTTTATCACACTTTTTGTGGTTAGCTCCAAAGAAAAAGAAATCAAGAAGAGAGCCATTGAGAAGACCATGTGATTTTAGTGGGCAGGAGCATTGGAGCATGGAAAACAATGGTGGATGGAAGGAACAGGAGGAACCTTTTATAGGAATGCAGAGAGAAGCATTCCGAAAGCCACAATCTGCATCATCACGGCGTAGACATCGCAACAAACAACTCCCAACGGCTGATGAAGTTGGCTGGGGGTGTCCACAGTGCACATTTGTAAATCCACCACGTGTCCCTGGTTGCCGTCAGTGTTCCCATGAGCGACCAGAAGAATACGAAATCCCACCAATGGGGTCATATGTTATGGACAAAGTTGAAGAAAGAATCGAGGCATCATTAGAGACAAATGATCAAGCGTTTGCAATGGTGAGTCCATCTCACTAAGATGCCCTAATCCACCCCCCTTCACCTCCCCCTCCCAATTCTCTTTCCCCAACAGAACATTTGAACAATAAGGCATATTCGCTAGTTGTATGGAAGTGTATATATAGTTACTTAATGATACCTAATAATTAACACTATGTTTTTCTTTTGTCGTCAGTGAGCTGATGGGATTTTTCAAACTGGAAAATCACCTGAAGTAGGATAAGTTTACTATATATAGTTAATTTTGCAATTATTTAAGTGTCCACGTGAATAGCACTGTGAGCATGCAAGAAAATTTACATACTTAGACACCTACATAATCATACAAATTAGGCCACATAATTAGCTAATTGAGAAGCAAGCATGTCACGAATATGTATTTATAACATTGGAAATTAAATAAATTAGTGTATAGTTTCTCTCTGAACATATCCATTTTTTCCATCAGGATTTTAACTTCAAAATGCTACAGAAAAATGGAAAATAAGTAGTTTTAGATCTAATCGCTCCCATAGGGAGGATGAGAAATTGTAGTTTGTTGGCTAGTTGAGCCTATTGAGGCTATTTCAGTTGCCATAGGAATGGTTGCCATGGTAATTGTTAGTTTTCCTGAGAAGCGAGTTGCTAAGGATCATTCATTGTGGTGTAATTGAGGGTGACCAGAAGTCCATATCTGAGATGGATCGAAAGCTGTCGACTGTTTCTGTGTGTGTTTGTCAATTTTCATTTAAAACAAATATATTGTAGAAGTCAGCAATCTAGCACAAGGGCGCTTCACAATTGTGAAGCGCCCCTTGCGCTAGATTGCTGACTTCTACATACTTCTTAAATGCAAACAGGTCATGCCAGAACATGCATGCATGGCATGAAGGTTTCTCACAATGCATCGGTATACACTTAATGAAGAAGCAAACTAGGGCATGTTTCGTGCGTGCATTCATTTCATTTGGTTGATCGATTGGCAATATTTGACTCTTCAAATTTAGTAGGAAGGTGCTGTGTGCTATGTGGACTTATGTCCGGAAGACATTTACAATGAAGGGTAAATTGGAGGGAAAATGGTTACTTTTTGCTATGAATACAATGACAAATGTTGAACACACTTAATATTAAGTTCTGATATTTAGTTACAAGACAACCGAAGTCAAACGTTTGAAGTACGATGGTGCTTTGCTCTGTGCAGCATTCATGGATAGGGGTGTGAATTTTAAAAATTGTTACAAGTATAGGCAGCTATCAAGGCTGTATAGCTTTTCAATGCAGTTTATTACCATGAAGCGATCCTTATTTTGCTGCACCTTTGATCTTTCGGATCTGTGAATAACATTGGTTAGTATAATCGCTTTAGTTTTGTCAATTTTATTGTTGGTTATCGCTGATCATGCGGTCAATGCATGCTTAATCGTTGCGAAGATAGTCACAACATATAGCCGTCTTCTTACCCCGGTTCGCAAGAAATGTAATGCGCTGAATGTGTATATGTTTTGGTTTCCGATATAGATGCAAGTCAACGAAAAGGAGACAGAACGTCTTACTGCGCGCAAAAATCGTGCGAGGCTTTACCAAGCGACGGAATTTAATCTAATCACGAACGATGAAGAATTTGAATGCCCAATTTGTTTCTCGGAGATCGAACCTGGACAAGGAATCAGACTACAAGAATGCCTACATGAACTATGCAGGTAAGCATTGGCTAATATACTACTGTTAATGTAAAGTCATTCCTTAATTAACTGAGGCTATTGTATTAATTATGATCTCCCTGATTCTCTCTGTCTGTTGGGCAGAAATCACCTCTAGTTTTAAACCTTACATTATTCTACAAGTTCTTTTAGTTATTATATGTCATGTTTTTTCCTCAGATCTTCTATATCCAATTTTTTTTAAGCTCTATTGATTACTCAGTCTTTACCAAATTTCTCCTCCTTTCTAGTAAGCCTTTTTTAACATTTGTCATTTAAAAATTTAAAAATTCCTTTGCTGATTTAATTACTACATTTTGTCATTTTATCATGAAGGGATTGTTGTGCAAACCATGTCAGACTTAGTGAAGATGCCGAGGTGAAGTGTCCCTACACAGATGGAGACAATGCATGTCAACAAACCATTCTAGAACGAGAAATTAAACAGGTAATTAACAAGGAAATTAAAAGCAAAAATATGAAATTCAATTTCCACAAAAATGATCATAACTGATATCTTAAAATATGATACTGCAATAAACAATTAATAAACTGATAAAGAAATATGGTGAATGTCAAGTTAGGTCATAATTAAATAAGTGTCATCCAGCCACATGACAAAAGAACCCCATTTATTATATATGTATCTATGTATATAATGAATGTGAATATGCATAGCCCTTCCAATCGTTCATGGCATCCGTCTGTTAGCCTCCCCACGACGGAAGTGGTTTAATAATAATAGGGGTCGTTCTCAAGTTAGGTTTTCTTACTAGTACATTTCTCAGGTTTTCTCTTATAAAATCTTTAGCCCACCGCATATTCTCGTTGACTTTCCCCCATCTCCTAACATGAAGAAATGTGTAGTATTTTCAAATTAAACAAACGGTATGCTTTAAGTTTATTGACATAATTTTTCATCATTTGGGTTTGCAAAGTGGAATAGCTTAATTGCTCTCTCTCCTTCTGGCAAAAAACATTTTCATAAACAGCTTCTCATATTAGCAAATTAACATTCATGCAGGGTAAGTTGTTGAGACCAGTCATTCAGTTTTTACATGATCAATCCTTTAGATTGTTGGAAGAGAAAGTTACAATGATATCAATGAGACCAGTCATTCAGTTTTACATTATCAATCCTTGTAGATTGTTGGAAGAGAAAGTTACAATGACCTCATGGAAAGAAGCCTAAAAAGAGCCGAGGCATCATCACCTAACACTTTTCACTGTTTGACACCGGACTGCAAAGGCTGGTGCTTCTACGACGAAGAGCACAACTTTTTCCACTGTCCAATCTGTAAGCAAATGAACTGTTTGACCTGTAAGGTGTCACACGAAGGTCAAAACTGCAAGCAATATCAAGACGACCTTAACTTGAAAGCTCGGAACGATGAAACGGCCAGACAGAATCAAGAAGCCCTACAGGTGATACAATCAAGTTTGCATGCTTCAATATTTATAAGCCGTTAATAGCTCGTTTTGAAAGTCCATCTGCAGTGCTTACAACCCATAAATATGCTACAACATTAAGAAAAAATGGTCAATTAGGAAAAGAGTCTGTTTCTCAATATCTGGGCATAATCCAGAGTTGGGTTAGATTATTGAGAAGTAAAAAATTGTACATTTTTGCAATTATTAAGGATCTAAAACTTTGTGGCAATGAAGTACTACAAATAACTTTAAAATGAAAATTTTGAGTACCCACATGCAAACCTGACAAGATGGCCAGGGAAGAGGGGATACAGCCCTGAAGCCTGTAGTCAATTTTAGGGAGGGGTGGGGGCAGGCCTCCTTAAACATATGAAGGTATGCCGTGTGCCCAAAGTAAACTCCTAAAATTTTATACCTCCTAAAATTTAGAATTGTATTTGTCATGGCCCAACTAATTGAACAGAGTTTTGATTTAACTGATTATTGGTGTTCTTGAGAGGCAATCACTTTACTTAGGGAACAAATCACCCCCCTTTATCAGTCTTTTCAGTTTTTTTTTACAGCTCAATTCATTCCCATCTTTGTCGATATATTAAACTTAATTTCCTTGCTCGATTAAGATATTGTATTGCTTGCCAAAGGAAGGAATCTCTGGGGTGGTGATGGCATGTGTGTGAACGTCGTGCACTGTGGCTTAATTGTAAACATAATAACTCTCAAAGGATATGTAGTGGATGAGCTATCAGGAATTATCATTTTAAATTGCTGTCAAAGAATATTATTTGAAGTCAACAATTTCAGATTCTGTAAAGCTTGAAAACAAGGTAATCACACAAAATAAGGCTTGGATAAAGTAAATAGATGGCCTATGGTCGATCCTTCTTTATCAAAAGAAGAGAGCAGATGTTTTCTGATAAGGTCAAAGACAGTGGCGGAGCGTCCATACAGTCAGGGGGGGCGGATGCCCCCCCTGACGGACTCAAATGGACTGCTGGCGCCCTTTTCAGCTTTTTACCACTTTCTACTTATTCGCGATTATTGACATTTTTACTGCGCTCTCATCTACCTATTGACATTTGTCACATTTTTTCGATGTAATTTTCTGACAAAATGCTCTAACGGCTATTTATTCTTCGTTTATCTGCAAATTAGCAAGGCCAGGAAAGGGTCATTTCCGGCGATCTAGGGAGTATCTTTATTCAAAAAAATTCTGTACGCTCCGCGCCAACCTGTAGTGGCGCTCCGCTTAGATAGTGTCGAAAGCGCCCCTACAGACCATTCTCGCCCCCTCTGACCAACACCCCTAGCTCCGCCACTGGTCAAAGATCATACTAAACCAGCAGAGGTCAGAGTATGAAAGGTTGTAATCACAGTAAATAAACAAGAGCCTCTCTAAAGTTCAACACTTTAGATGTGGATCAAAATCGATCCACTTTAGTGAGTAGGCTACCATGTGCTGAGGAGTTCAAAGGTCATTTCAATAGAGGTCAAAATCAGAAACGTTTTGAACATGCAAGCTCCTATTAAAAACATAGTTTGGATAAACTTCATACTTGGTATGTGGATCTACCTCAATGAGTGTATGCAACCTTTTCTTAGCAGTGGTCAAGTTCAAGGCTATGTGAGGTAAACAGAGGTCAAAGTCCGAAAACCTTGCATACATGATAATTCCAAAAGTAGAACTTCAAAGGACTTCATACTTGGGATGTGTATCCACTTTAGAGAAGTGCATTTGCAAAATACCATCTTTTTACCTCTTTCAAAAGGTTTATCATGGGTCAGGTAATTCATTGTTTCTGGGGGAGCTGGGGGCAGAACCTTTATTTTACTTTTGAAGCATGTCCTACAGACGATTTTGTTTTAACCACATAAATTTAATTGTATCTTTTTGTTACAGCAAATGTTGAGAGATGGAAGAGCCATGAATTGTCCTCAATGTGGTGTTGTCATCCAGAAGAAGGGTGGTTGTCCAAATATGACATGCTCTGTGTGTCGCAGAGGTTTCCGCTGGACTGGTGTAGATATGTAGAACGGCTATGATACTTGTATTCACAGCACCCTTGCAAAGCCAGGTATCCACATGCTGGAGAGACAAGTACATGTCGGTAGTATCCCGGTGTATGCTAAATGGTTATATTGACTGCAAAGAGGTTCAGAAGGATGAAAGCAATGAATTGAGACCACTAAATATTGAAATAAAAATATCGGTCTATTTCTGGCAATAACTTTGTTTTAAATTAATCTTGGCTTAAACTTATAGTTTTCTACAATTTAATTTATAGACAACCTTTTTGAAAATAAAAAAACAAACATTGAGAGATTAAGTTAAGGGTCAACTCTGAGAATAGATTTCTAACTACTAGTTCCTTGCAAGGATTTTTGGACATTAATCAACAGAAATCATCAATTTTCCTTCTTAGTAGAGTTTGACAGCTCAGTGTTGTGACAATTAAGTTATGGCTCAAGTCACCAAATTTCAAAAAGTGAGTTGACCAGAACAGTCTCCTCAAATTTGTTTTCCCCCATAGAAATGAAAATGCAGGGACTCAAGTCTGAAACTCAACTTGATTCTGGAAAATCAGCATAGGGAGAATTGCTATACAAGTAGCAATTACAACTAAAGTTGGCATGTGTCCTGTTTTCGGCACTAAAAAATAAGTTATCAGCCTGTCGCTGATTTTGAAGTTTTCATTATCAGCCTTTCTTGAGCTAACATTTAGCCCTTTGATGTATACATGCTACTACTAGTAGCAATAGTAGTACTAGTTCATCACTGAAATAAGTTTCCTTCTCGGAAGCACAGATACTTGCCAAAACGAGACAAAATTGTTAAGTTTGGAAAATTAGTAATCATATTAAAAAGTCTCATATAACTCTAAAATTATTTATTTAAAAAAGATACTTGCCAAACCAAAACAGTGCGTTGTACCATCAGGAGGGGTGAATGATATGATCATATTAAATCATTTCGCTCACATCTGAACTTGTTTTTTGGTGATGAAATATATAGGTACATGAAATGAGACTTGTTAATGTCAGCTATCAATGATATTGTACATCTTACATTAGTTTTTTATGAATTTTTTTATAAAGTAGAAATATTTACAATACATAGAGCTTCTTACAACTGCTGTTACTACTGTCTGAATATATATATAATTGTGATCGTAGTGAATTGAGGTCATAATTGAAGGTCATAATTTCATTTATTATTATATATGTATATATAT
>JAIPMN010002309.1:0-14904 GCA_020650975.1 Apostichopus californicus
GGATGATTTGCATACAGTTCGTTGCACAATGATATTTAAACCTAGCAAATCGTCACTGCAGAAGATCCGTCCTTTGTCCAGGGCTTAGAGGGGCACAACAAACCCCTCTGTCCTCCTTTTTCCCATGTTTCCAAACTTTTCCAGAGGATCACAAAGAAATAATTAAAATCCTCTTAGAAAAGAATTTGGATTTTTGCAAATTCCTGAGCCAAAAAATTTAACCACATTTGCTTTGTACTTTCCAAGTGGTTAGGGAACTGAATAACTGATACTTAACTGAAAGGAGAGAGCATAGTCCATAAACCATGGAGTCTTACTTTGTCAGTAACTTGAAGTGAACAGAGGCTATGGATACTGTAAAATTATTCAAAAGTTGAAACTGATTAATTCTGTTTTAATTATATAATGCTATATATAAGCTATTCCTTCCTGCCCTCATAACCTCCCACCACTCCCATCTCTCTCCAACCTTCCTTTTCACTCCCAATCTTCTGCCTTCCCTCTCCCATCCTTTTGCTTCCACCCACCCCTTCCTCCTCCTCTTCCCCCCTCCCATCCACTCCTTCATTACCCATTGATGTGACTAATAACATAATTAACACACATCGATTCAAGATCCATGTCAGATGCAATACACTTACTTCATTAAGTTATCAACTAGGTGAAAACAAGGTGGCATGTTTTACACCAGTATTGGCAATACTGTCTGCAGACTTTCCGGCCTTTGGTGTGACGGTTCAACCACATCAACTGTATGTTATTGCAATTCATTGCTATCAGTGGCGGAGCGTCCATACAGTCAGGGGGGGCGGATGCCCCCCCCTGATGGACTCAAATGGACTGCTGGCGCCCTTTTCAGCTTTTCCCACTTTTAACTTATTCGCGATTATTGCGCTCTCATCTACCTATTGACATTTGTCACATTTTGTTGGCGATGACGCCTATTTATTCTTCGTTTATCTGCAAATTAGCAAGGCCCGGAAAGGGTCATTTCTGGCGATCTAGGGAGTATCTTTACTCAAAAAATGTCTGTACGCTCCGCACCAACCTGTGGTGGCGCTCCGCTTAGATAGTGTCGAAAGCGCCCCTACAGACCATTCTCGCCCCCTGACCAATACCCCTAGCTCCGCCACTGATTGCTATACAATATTGATGTAACCAGGGAGTTCAACTCCCTGATGTAACAAAACAAATGACACACACAACACTGTGTCAGGGTGAAGTTTAATGTACTTTAACTTGAAGCAGCAAAAAAAACATCAATTGATACCGGTACCGAAAGTTCAGTGATGACTTTACTCAAATCCTTATGATACTTGTGAACTTTTCAAGATTATAATGATCAGCAATTATTTTTACAACGCTAATTAAGTGACCACAATTGTGGGAGAAAACCGAAAGGGCTTATGGATTACAATGGCTTCCAATTCAAAATTTAAACTCAAATTTGGAATCTTTTAAATTTAAAAAGTAATTTCAAATGGGGGAAAACCGTAGATTGCTCTTTGGATGAAAAGCCCGCCTTACTATGACCCGGCCAGGAATTGAACCCCGAACCTCCCGATTGCTAAGCCTCATAGCTTCAAATGCCACCGCCTTAATCCGGTAAATAAAAGAATATCATGAAAACTGGTATTGAAAAGTTTACCAGTTCACTCTTTACACAGGAAACCGACTGAGAGTGCTAAGGTTGTGAGGGAACAGGAAAGCAGGGAAGTGAGTTAAGGCATTGTTTTGTTGAGGCATCATGAGAATTTGCTTTTGTTGTAATGAAAACTTAGAAAAATTCAATGATTCCCAACTTTTCTTTTCTGATCTGAGTGTTTGAAATTAAGCGAAAAAGCAGACACATGTCAGGCTATGATTTTCAGTCCATGCAAATGCCATTTCCATGTGAAGAACAAATGGTTTGCAGCAACATCTTCATCTTCTCATTACAGTAATTATATTAAAAGTTAACAAACGGTTATAAGAAAAAAATATTACAACCTGCTGTAAGATAAATCATGAAAAGGTTCCAGAATAGAGATTCTCTCTATATTTGTAATGAATCGTATTAAACTTTAAGTCAGATTACAAAGGAACTACATTTCTGATTTGACCATACAAAGAATAAAATACATGATCTTTAGTGGTCAAATCAAATCAATATAATAACAAATATAATACCATCTATTTGGCAGAAGGATATTTGCCTTCCTATTTTCAATCTTATTGCGATTTCAGAAGAACGTAATATTTGCTCACACAAAATTCTTCTTTCTTAATAATTTTCGAACTTACTCATTTATAAGCTCGAGATGACAAACAGCTGGTTCAACTTTCCAGTTTGGTTGATCACCCGAATAAACACTTCATCTGCAAAAGTGTATCGTTTCCTCCAAGTAAAGCTATTCTCCAGTTTATAAAATAATTTTAATCGTAGTATATCAATGGCTATAACATGACTGTCACTGGCTACAAACACATACTAACTATCATCATAACTTCAGGACTCTTACGATCCCATTTCAGACAAGCCCTATACTAAATGTGATGTAATCAACTAGCTTAAAATAGACCGCATGGAATAGCGGCCCGGCAGTATTAACCGCTGAATGGCATAGGGCAGTTGTACCTGTATGATTGCTGGGAGACTTACGGATCCTTTAGGACTTAACACTCGAAATACATCAAACAAGAGTCAAACTCTAAGCCAATCCTTTCAAGACAACTTTCTCTTCCCTCTTGTGTGCAAATGATATTAAAGTTAAAGAAATCCTTGTAGGCCATTGAATGGATGAATAAACGGGCTATTTAAGTAAAGGATGAAGTTATTGAAGTGATCACTCTGACCGGGATATTTTGTTACAACAATGTAAGGGGACCTTCCTTGTTGGTGGGAGTTTTGTAGTATCTATTGTTGGGAACTGAGATTATTATAACTGTGTATAAATGTCATCACTAGGAGGCCGGTCACTGTGCACCCAACGATATACCCCAAGCTTAGTGTATATGACCCCCTCCTACTACTCCATAGTTGTGTTACTAGTCAGAACTTACTGTATATGACCCCTAGCTGCTATCCCATAGTTGTGTTACTAGTAAGAACTTCGTGTATATGAGCCGTAGCTGCTACCCCACAGTTGTGTTACTAAATCAGAATTGTGTAAAATGTGAAACCATGCAGCTAGCTGACCCAAAGTTCTGTTTAGAACTAATCAAAACATTGCAATATACAAGAACCCAACCACCCTCTGTAGTTTCTGTTCTTAATCAAAACTTTACACCACAATATCCAAACGAGTGTTACTCATCACATATTTTGGAATATAAATGAAATATAAGATAAAGTTATGCTACTAAACTTACAACTTTGCAATGTATGAACTCAATTACCCCACAGTTATGTTCTTTAATAGATGTTTATTACAAAATTAACTTTGTAATAACATACAAGAACCAAGCTACAACCCACATAATACTCACCATAGTTGTGACATGCATAAACCCAAACTTTGAGAATAAATGAACCCACACTGCTATCCAATAGTTACAATAAATCAGGATTTTGTATATTAACCCAAATATCCCAAAGGTATGTTACTATTAATGTGCCATATATATATGTACCTGTACTGTGTGTAGAATGTGAACACATAATGCTTGAAGGTTCAAATTATCAATGCTCTTCACATCAAACACACCTGTCAATACTTATGTCACATTCCCGTACCACATGCTAAACAAACAAAAAGGTTCCCATACAGTATAACAAATATGGTTATCATTATTATTAGTGTCTTAAAGGATGACTTAAGGTAGAATTTTAGTCTTTACTCTCAAAGTCCAACTTGGGTGATGGTAAGGTTTCTATCAAGATTCCGGTTCACCTTTAATATATATGCTAAATCTCTGAAAAGCTCCTTTAAGACCAAATTGATGATATTAATCCTTTCGCTTTATAAATTCTCATAATTCAACCAAAACATGTGCTTATCTCAGTTACTTTATAGGGTAATTTCACAGAAAAAGAATAGTGTTCTTGAAGTGCAACCTGGACCGATAGAGGTCTTTTCAATGGTCTGCAACGTATAGAATGATGTGTTGCCTAAGAGTGATACTTTAAAGGCAATGAAGAATCACCCCAAACCGTGTGCCGTGCTCTGAAAAAGTTAACTTTCCGTTGCTTGCAAGTGAAGTTTTCTTCTTGTCGCTACAAAATGCAGACAGTAATGAAATGTGATACCTTGTTATCTTTTATCTAGACCTGAGATGTCCACACTGCTATTTACACTGTGTTGTGGGTATTGACCGTAGCTGTATGTATTGACTGTACACTAGTGTCTAATTACCGACAGTAGCAAGCTGTGTGTGTATTTTCTGGGATCGATGGTGGTGTCTAACACTTCTGTTACACCTCATTCGAAACTAGGTCAGATTACCGGCATGAGACATTTCTTTGTGCGCGAGTCTTCACACCCTTTAATGACTGTACAGCTACTATGCCAATTATAATCTTAATTCATATCTCCATTCTAGTGCACTGATGTATTTTAGAGAAGAACAATAATGACACTAAGAACACTTATGAATAAAATCGCATATTTTTTTTTCAAGGCTTGAATGTCTTTATTGTTCTACTTTAATATTCCCTGAAAATGAACTAATTTTGCAAAGGTGTTGGAATATACCCCTTTCCTCAGCGAAGAGACACAATAGTGTCCCAGAAAGATTCTTGGCGATGGCAATCTCCAGAGGTGAGTAAAGGTTAGACAGGACTGGTCTTGCCTGAAGCAAAAGTAATTATAGAGAAGGTAGTGCTTCCTACCTCTTTCACAACATAATTATATTTCAATCAAAAAACACTTCTGTATCCAAACTCAAAATATTTGAATGGATGCAAGAAATATTTCAAAACGAAAGCTGAGAAAAAATTTGGTAAGATTTCAAGAGAAGATTTATTTGAATTAAATTTGATGAGTTTTTTTGTGTACTTTGGATTAGCCTTTCAATGTGGAGCATGGAATCATTTATCTGGCATAGCACAACACATAGTTTCTTTGATAACAGAGGAATTAAGGCAAGTTAATGGGATACAGCCAAAACCCTTCAATTTGAGTCTGATTTCAGTCTGATCAGACATAGCCATTCTTGGTGCTACTTAATGGTGATATCTTGTGTTTAGTTCATAAGTAGAACCCCAGGTCATTCGACATTTAGGCTGTGTGTACTCATGTTCCATGGCATGGATAAATCTGAAGCCACTGTAAAACTTATGCTGTCTACGAACAGTACACGTTCATGGTAACAAGATAGGAATATTTCTTAATATTCTTTCACTGCATTGCACTTAACACTCTGTCTGTCTGTAAAGCTGCAGTTTCTTAATTGGCCAAAGTTGTTTTAACTGTGAGTGAGAGTCGGTGTTTTCACTGCAAAATCCGCTTTATTTAAAGGGGCTTAAATTTTTAACACCAGCCTGGAGTTTACCTGCAACCCATTAGTAATATATCTGAGAAACACAGTGTTACCACATGTTCAAATAGAATGACAATAGCATACCTGAGGAATGGCTACTGTCTTATGTCTGAGAGGGCATATAGGAAGCTTGGACCACCTGCCATTAGGGAACATGGATAGCTTCTATTAAGCACACCTATGGGTGAAGTACAAAGCTACTGTCTTATGTCTGAGAGGGCATATAGTAAGCTTGGACCACCTGCCATTAGGGAACATGGATAGCTTCTATTAAGCGCACCTTCCGGTGAAGTACAAAGCTACTGTCTTATGTCTGAGAGGGCATATATAGGAAGCTTGGACCACCTGCCGATAGGGAACATGGATAGCTTCTATTTAGCACACCTACCGGTGAAATACAAAGCTGCTACACTCGCTCTTAATATTATATAACTGCATGTGCCTAAACAGCCACATAACCAGACTATCAATCTATGCTAATTGATTCAGCATATTTGTAAGGTAGTCTCCTTTGGTAAATGTCTTCCATTCTGGTCTGGGTTGCAACAAAGCTAAACCCTAATGAAGCTATTTAATATTCACACAATTGGAAAATAGCTGTCAATCTGTCTGAGATATCTATGTGTTTAAAGATGATCAATATTGATCCCAATTGTTCTAGAGAGTCAAATAAAGGTCACTCAACCACAGTCAAATTTCAACAAATAAATTTGACTCCTAAATTAGTTACCATATGAGTAACTGAGACACTGAATTGTCTATTTAAATTATCTTCAGTTTGTAAGAATAAGTTGCAGGATTAGATCCTCTAGGAAACGACTTTTAGAAACTCCTAGCTGATGGGAAACATTTTGTGTCCCACAAACCTGTAACATAACTCCTAGCTGATGGGAAACATTGTGTATCCCACAAACCTGTACCATAACTCCTAGCAGATAGGAAACATTGTGTATCCCACAAACCTGTACCATAACTCCTAGCAGATAGGAAACATTGTGTATCCCACAAACCTGTACCATAACTCCTAGCAGATGGGAAACATTGTGTATCCCACAAACCTACTAACATAGTATTTTCTAAATTAATCACTTGCAAAACCTATAAATTTAGGTTACATCGAACATATTTGTCATTCCCTGTAACATTTTTGTGGACTATATAGTAGCAGGTATATTTTCAGGTAAAAATTAACACAGAATGCAATATGCTATGGGCTGCCACATATTAAGACACTTCACATGTTGTTACTACTTACCATAGCAAATATGCCCTCCAGTACTGGCTTCAGGAACCAGTGGGTAAGATACATAGTTAATCCCATCACTAAAGTGGCCTCTAGGAGCATTCCAATACTTAACTCCTCCATATCTTGGCAAGTGATTAGCGTTAGTAAAGAGATCACCGTTCTAATAGAATCATCATAACTACCTAATTTCCAGGTCATGATTCGTAATCTGTGAACCTTGACCGATGTTATTTATGATATGCTGCATCCAGTGCTCACTCATCTAATTTTGGAGACGTTGTTCAAGAACGACGAATGTCTTTCCGTGGTTTGCCATGACAGTCAAGATAATATCGCATTAACACACAATTATCACTGCAATATATGTAAACAAACATCGGACAGTAATCAGCCCGGATACAGCTCAGCTATACACAGAACAATCCAGGAGGCATTCTTCGTCAATCGCATCAAAAGTGAAAGTGACTTCTCTTAAGGTTCTGTCAAATGCATGGACAGAGCGATCTGTCTAAAGTCAAAGCGGGTGGTCTGAGCAGAAGAACTTTAATAACTTATTAACAATAAAAGATTTAATACTTTGCAGTGCATAGGATTTAGATTCCAACAGGATTAAACACCACTCCTGAAGTTCTGATACATTATAGGCAACTGATGCAGTTTACATGGCTGTCTTTCGGTCCCTGTTTATCATTCCTTTGAGTGCAAACCTACCTATTGGTAGCAAAAAAAGATTAGCCCTAGGAGAAACAACCTGTCTTATTTGATTCAATCCCAGATCTCTCTCCTCTCTGACAAAGCCAAAGGTCATACATAGAAGAGTTGGAATCAATTTAGTTTTTTTCTCCTGATTTTTCAGACTAAACTACAAGTTTATAGCTCTAAGTCTCCTGTGTATGTAACTGTACCCCAATTGGAGAAAGGTACACATACAGCTACAGTATTATATCATTGTAATGAAATTCAAGAAGAGAGGAAAAACTAGCACAGGTATGGTAATTGGTCTTTAGTATACATACATACTATTACCACTCTTTGATGAATGTGAAACCTACTGTAGGAATCACTGCATGGCACAGCTGCTGCTTTACAGTAGATTAGTGAAATCAAATCACTGCATGATATCCGTCCGAAATGGTCACTGATTTTCCACAATAGAACAAAGATGGTCAAACAATATAAAGGGAACAGACAAATGAACCAACAGTCTTTGTTAGCTCAGCATATAGTATACAGTACTTAGATCTTGACCATTACATGTTTATCATTCTGTTACTAGATTTAACATGAAAAGATCGCTCTCCTGTGTTGGTTAAAAACTTAATCCTCATCCGAGCGGAAATAAATCTCCTCGAAACAGCAGCATGATTGACCAATTATCAGAAGCAATACACAAAATCACATCAAATAAACCATTTTTTAAAGAGATTTCCAACATATGACTGCCAACTTTTCACTTCTACAAATTCAGAGATATGAGTTCCATTTGAGGAATTCCCTCCAGATGACCAAGACCCCTGGTGGGGTCATGCTGTCAACCAAACATCCCATTCCTCGGTGAGATGAGGCCGGTATGTACTTTGACAATTTTCGCTAATATAACCCATCAAGCAAACTGATCATGTGGTTAGTCCCATTCATCCCAAAAGAATTTTCTAAAAATTACCACGAGGCATCGGCGTTGCATATTCTCCGAGGAACACAGTTTTCAAATGGCTGGTTAGAGGCGAAATAAGCACAGGCTTGTTAAATCCAATTCTCAGCTTCATCCACAAGGACCATATTCCTAATTTCCCATGAAATTTACTACTGGTTATCTCAGAATTGTCATGGGATAATATCTATGCCAAACTGGACCAAACTTGCGAAAACAGTGATAGTGTTTAGATCTTGTTACTTACTTGTCATATACAGCACTTAAATCAAGGAACCATATGTCCATCCTCAAAAGTCATTGTCATAGTGGCCACCTGGCTATTGAAATATATGTCCTATCTGAGAGGCAGGTGACCTGCAACTTGACCAAATGATTTCTGCCGCTAAAAATCACTAAACTGAATACAGGAGCAAAACTTTTAAGAAATACATTTTGCTCTAATGATGATAATTACCTGAGCACTGTCAATGAAACCAGAAAAATTGTCCTCAAGACTTCCTGCTCCTAATAGCAACTTGTTAGCAATGTTACTGTGTAAAATGCACCATTCAAATTTGGTTATAACATGAAAAACAATCTTGGAACTAAATCACAGATGATAGCTAACACATCACTCCATTACAACAAACTATATACTTTTCATAAACTGAAGAATATCACAGGACAAAGGAACCATATGCTACTATTGCTCTGCCTGCTAACCAATACAGTAACTTATCGCTGACAATGTGTAGACACCCCACACAGTGGTCCTATCTGCAAGTAATATAACAGGATGTTCTTCCAATAGAGTCCTTCTGTCCTATCGACATCCACCTTCATTCCTTATGTCTTTTTTAAAATCCACCTTCAGAACAGAAGCTCATTATTTTCACTTTTTCGGTCCAAAATATCCCTCAATTGAAAATGTCTCTGAGTTCATTTTCCTCCTGTTTGAAACTACACATCATGCTATTCATTCCAGGGTTCACACCAAGCTGTCACAAGCGAAAAATCCACACATTTCCAACAATAACCCATCACTTGTCAAGCAAGGGAACAAGGCTGTATGTAGTCATCTGCTCTCCTGAGTGCACATATGATCAATGAGGATGAGAAATGCAAGTATAAGCAGAACCTTCCAACTAATGCATGCAAGATCAATACACTGGCAAGGAATTTTGGCATTAATTATCAACGTTGCTTGGCAGTAAATTCTAAAACAATGTTAGTGCAATTGTAGCTTGCACATATAATATTATAATAATAAATGAGACTTATATAGCGCCAAGTCAGCAGACAAAAGTCACTGCTCAAGGCGCTTATGCATTTGAGAAGAGCAATAGTAGAAACCTTCTACTTGAGGAAAATAACATCCTGCTTGATGTATGAAGGCAGTATCAAGAACGAGTTCATAATTTTTTAATTAACCTTAGATTTGAAAGTTAGGTCTTGCAGTACAAATAAAATAATAATTCACTTTAATTGAATAAAGAAACCCATCAATATTTTTTTTTTCCTATTAGAAATAGGTCATGCATGAATTTTCAAGAATTTATGCGTCCTGCATGCCAAAAGATTTCAGTTCAATTGACTGTATCTACCAGACCCTATCATCAAAATATATTGCAGATACATTCAGAGGCAGTTATTAATTAACCAGGATGAATACCAGATTAGCTATACCAAGACGGCATGATAGCTTTGAGTTAATCTAATTCGTTATCATAAAAATTTCATCTTAAATAAAAGTTCTCTGAAAGGTAGGAGTGCTCACTAATTAATCAAAAATGCTTGCACATAAAATTTGAAATATTGATGCACTCACAGAAATTGAAACTTCAAATTTTCAAAAGGAAAATAATTGAAAGCAAACAGGCCCTTAGCAAGGAATTTGCCAAGGAAGGGGGGAAGCTTAAGGGCAAACTAACCAAGCGTACAAGAAAATTTTGGCCAAAAATGCCTCCCAGATCGCTGGAAATGGCACTTGCATCTAAGCATTTTCTACATTGAAATTAATAGCGATATCATAAAAAAATACAAAATATTCGCTTAAAGGGGGGGTCGCCCCTTTTGCCCCCCCCCCCCGGCTATGCGCCTGAAAGCAAATGTGCCAAAAAATTCCTTAAATACAAGAACTTTCAACAGGTGTAAGACAGATAGTTGTTGCTAGCCAGAGCATGAAGATCATTATACAGTCACCATTGGATGAAGCACACTGAACCATGCATGATACACATGCAATGCATCCATGTGGAACTACTGTACAAGTATAAACACACCTGGGTGATTCCATGTAGATGCACACACAGATGTTAAAATTTCAATTTCTAAACAGAATTCCATAAGTAGTAGATTTTGGTAGTAGAATAGTTAAATTTTTAAGTTTTGAAGATTTTGTATTGGAAAAATTTAAGTTATCGTGATGAAATGCCTACTTATGCCGAAAAAGTCTGTTTTTTTGTCTGTTTTGCTATTAATAAGTTTTGATATGTAGGAGGAAGGGGGAAATATACACATAGTAACATTTGATTTGATTGAAGGAAACTCCCAGAAAGCAATTAACAGTTGATATTTGAAAGTACTCTTACTAAAATTTATGGAATTTGTATTTTGCTCATTAGTCATTAACTAAATTTCCATTAATTGATATGTCCTGTATGACATATTTTTTTTAATGTTTTTTCATCTGCACTTATCAAACTATATGAAATTCCATTTCCTTTCATATCCTCTGTTAAGGCCTCATGTAATCCTATCAAACAGTTGCTTCACAGTGTCTCATTTTAATTAAAAATAACCATTAATTAATTAATGTCCCGTACTACATATTTAATGTCGTACGGGACATACCTGTCTGTACAAGAACTTCAGTTGAAATTTGGACTCAACACTAGTTTAGTTTACAATCCAGGACTGTATTATACTGTATGTAAGTCATAGGATGTTTAATCCTCAAAGTTCAATCAACTCTAAAACTCTTATATTACATGTACAGTATTTCATTAAATTTACTGCTGAACAAATCTGTAGAACAAGTTCAATCTTGAAGAAGTTGAATCGTGAGTGTTATTCAATTCTTCATCAAAATATCCTGGTATAATAAATTTTCTTACTAAAATGACTATTTATAGTTCAAAATACATATTATGGAAAATCCACCTTGAAAAATATTGCATCAATATAATTAACTAGAGCTATATTTTTTTTTTTTTTTTTTTATTTTTTTTTTACGTATAAAGGGACGGACATCAATAGAAATGACAATCTTGAAATTGTTTTATTAAAAAGGATTCTTTGCTGTTTGATAACCTTGTCCTGATTACAGTACACACTTTTCATTGCTTTTCTTGCCTTCATTACCAAGGGTGATTGAATATATGCCTGCTTCATTGTAGGCCTGACCACTTGTACAACTGCTTGCCGATTGAACACTATTAAATCAGTGGCGGAGCTAGGGGTATTGGTCAGGAGGGGCGAGAATGGTCTGTAGGGGCGCTTTCGACATTATCTAAGCGGAGCGCCACCTCAGGTTGGCGCGTAGTGTACAGAAATTTTTTGAGTAAACATACTCCCTAGATCGCCGGAAATGACCCTTTCCGGGCCTGGCTAATTTGCAGATTAACGAAGAATAAATAGGTGTCATCGCCAAATTACACCAACAAAAATGTGACAAATGTCAATAGGTAGATGAGAGCGCAATAAAAAAGTCAATAATCGCGAATAAGTAAAAAGTGGTAAAGAGCTGAAAAGGGCGCCAGCAGTCCATTTCAGTCCGTCAGGGGGGGCATCCGCCCCCCCTGACTGTATGGACGCTCCGCCACTGTATTAAATATCAAATCCTACTTTGGAAAATGCAGTACTGTATCTACACTATTCTACAGTTCAGTTAATATAGTACTACGTAGATGTCCCCTGTTGCTTTTTGCCCTTTTGCTGAGATAGGAGAATATTGAGATAGATTGACATATTGTATAGAGACCATGTATGTATCGTTATTCTATGTGAAAAATACAGACAAATTGTCCTGTACAATGCATTTTTTTATGTTCCTTACCACATGCTGATTTTTGCATTCCACCCCACCAATGACAAACTTATGACTTTAATTGGCTAATTTACTGATAAGATCAACATGTTTTACTGATTACATGTAAAATTTACAAACCAGAATGCAAAAATGTATTGTGGTTTTGATGATGTAACATTCATGAGCAGTTTTCTTCATGAATCTGACAAAATGTATAGTGAGGGTGTACAACATACTTGATCTTCATAATACAGTGAAAAGCAGTGATGTGATGTGACAAACAATAAATTCACAATGACACCGACTGTCCTGAAAAGACCATTGACCTTAACAACAGGCTTCTTGTACTAAATGTGATAGACACATGTTCAACATACTACATATGACATCTGTCCTTGTTGAAATATTGTGTAAAACATGATTTTCACAATTTGACCGCTGGTGAACTCAAACGATCATTGACCTCCGCCCACATTAGACTTCTTGTACTCAATGTGGTACAATTACATACTACATATGCGATATGTCCAAGCTTCCCTTCTTCAGATATCATGTTTACAAGCTGGGCGTCACAAACCCACACACAAATACATACACACATGCCATCATGAATGCAAAGGTTACGTTTATCATCGAAACCAAACACAGAGAAGGGTAGGGATATGCCGAAACTACAGTTTTTCTACTACTGTTAAGAGTACATAAAACATTCCATATGGCGCATTTATTAATTCCCTTGCAACATGTTGATTTATGTACTCGTACCCCACCAATGACAACGACTCTAATTTATTAGAGAGATCCTAAAGTTGTGGCTTAAATGTACACAGAAAACTGGAAAAGGGAGTGAATATTGTACAGTTTTCCTTCTTCCAAGTGTATGGACAAATTGTCCCATACAACACGCCTTTTTGATGTCTCATACAACATACTGACTGATGTATGGACTCTTACCCCACCAATGAGATATATAAATGACTCTAATTTGCATTTGTTAGTGCGATCCATATGCTGTGGCTTAAATGTACACAGAAATATGGAAAAGGGAGTGAATATTGTACAGTTTTACTACTTTTAATTGTGTGGAATAATTGTCCCGTACCACATGCTTTTTTAATGTCTCGTACGTCATACTGATTTATGGACTCCAACCTGCCAATGAGAAATTCATTAGGTTTAAATTTGCATTTTATAGTAACATCAATATGTTGTGAATGGTGCAAGTGTAGGTAAACAAAAGTGAGTATCTACAGCCACTTCACAGAACATATCACTTTCTGAAATAAAACCAAGTCATGTCCGTGACGTGTCCCAAATGAAATGTCACTATTTGTGAAATATTTCCCACTAAGAATGTTGAAAGCTTTAATTGCTATTATAGTTAGTATACTTAGGGTACAACCTCCCTCCTCAATATTTAAAACTATGGAACATCATTAGCAATTTAGAGTGTGAATTACAGAAGTTCTCCAAACTGTCCCATATGACACATGGAATCACCCACCTGAGAATGGGTAAAAGTAAGTTGGCCTGACGTTTCGATCCTAGCAGGATCTTCTTCAAAGGCTAAATGACAAGTAACAGTAACAGAAGGGACAAGAACACGCACCTGAGAATGGCACGAAAAGAACAGCAGCCACATCCTAGGAATAGCACATACATAGCTAATCAGTAATCACTGATTCATAGCATCCTGAACCTTTGAGGTGCCTGGATAATTCCATTCAGAAAGAGTGGAATTAGTAAGAGTTTTAGGACCTTTCTCTTTTTCTCTTGGATAAATGAAATATCAAATGTAGCATCCACTGAATATCTTCTGGAGATCGAACCTGTCAACACCAATCCAACAATTTTCAACGGAACAAACTCAACTTTGGCACTAATCACATCAGCAACACACAGTTATAAGCACTTTAGTGTGACGAGTAATGGACACAGAAATAACAGATGGGTATAATTGCTACTAGAATAAAGTTACTGAACACTCTTCTACTGGCAACAGAGTTCTTCTATGATTACAACACTACAATAGTTCCTATTAAAATGAAAACTGTTTTACGGCAAGTTCCAATCATATGTTAAAGATGTACATTTACATGGCGAGCTACGATTTCCAGCTTTCTAAATATTCATAAATGTTCATAAACACATCTGATGTTACTGAAAATATAGGCCAGTATACTGTTTATGTGAGACTCAAGGAAATGGTATGTACACACAGCTTTTGTTAACCAATGTTAAAACTGTCTCAGTATATCTACACTTAGAACTTAATGAAACAAGATACTACACTCACAGGATGGCTGGCTCAAGGAAGGAACAGTAGGATCATCTTTCTACCTTTATATTTTTCAAGCAGACACTCTGACCAACTAACCTTTAGTCATACTACAGTGTAATCCTACACTGGAATATAAGCCAAACCGCATGATTTATGTAAATCATTACACCTAGGCCTACTATCTTGAATTTCTGAAGATTCCATAAGTTTTTAGATTGTTTGCCTGATGTGATTCAAAGCTATAAATTAAACTG
>JAIPMN010002309.1:14914-42925 GCA_020650975.1 Apostichopus californicus
CCCCCCCCCCCCCCCCGGGGCCTTCAGTAGAACATATTAAAACATCGACAAATGTATTTTCAGGTAAATATTGTAGCTTTGAGGGTAAAATGAAGAAAATCCCTTGATATATCACATCACAAACTAAAATGTTAAGAAATACCACTTTTACATTCAGTACTGCAAATTTCATTTCATGCATGTGATAAAATGAGGAAGGGGGGGGGGGGGGAGAAGGGTGAAATGTAACATTTATACTTACTAAGCACTGCAAGCTGGATAACAAGCCTGAAAACTTCAAACATATCATTGCTTCTCTAGGCTACTGAACACTCCACTGGTCCACACATAAAAGGTAAGATAATTATGAGCTTATTGCTTGAATCATCAGAAAATATGCTGGAATTTTTCCCAACCAATTGATACTTCATTGTCCCATGGAACACAGTAACACAAATCTTGATAGTAAAGATCCTCTCGGTTGTGTTTTTGATCTGTTGTAGTTTTTATAGTATACACAATATACAATAACATTCTCTATCATGGTTGAAATGACGTCTGCTATTGGTTTTTCTGGGTCAGACCTAGAGTAAGCTCATCACTACTCATTATATTAATTATGCTATGAAATCTATATTCAGCTAAATAATATAACATGCAGTCCATCAGTTTCTATCTTTTCAAACTTTTTTGTAAGTTTGCTCTCTAGATAAAGACAGACTTTATTTAAATCAGCTATTTCCTATTGAAATCATATTACCATTTCCACATGAATGGAAAAGCCATGATAGTTTGCAGGTCATTTTTTTTTTGTATTTCAGGGTTATATCAATAACCTGGAATGACTAGGATGGGTACTCAAGTCTAGTCAGATGGTAATATAGCTTCCACACAAAATGTAAACCACTTGCAAAGATATTAATAGCAGTCAACGATCAATACATGTGGTGTGCTGATGAACTCTGCAGTACAGTATTACTGTACTATATCCACCAAGAAATAAAATATCTGGAGTGTAAACACACAATATAAAAGTGATCTTGGTGCAAAGTTAGAGGCCAAATCACAATAAATTCATCTAGTCCAATAAGATAGTCAACTAGTCAAACATTCCATTTAAAATTGTTGACATTCCTATACATATATGTATAAGGTTATCTCCAATATCCTATTCGTGGTTCCCCAAACTGTTTTATTCATTTTCCTGTTTAGGAGAGTGGTACTGTCAGTAATTAATCACTTTCATTGAATTACAAGTTTGCAACCTTCTATCCAACAGCTTATTTCCTCATTGCTATCTCCTGTAAACTTCCAGCAGTTTCCTCTCTACAGGGTTCACCATTTAAATATCTACACATTGACTGCCCTTTGTGACACATATATCCCAGTTAGCATACATGTATGTTTGTCTCAAGAGTAAACACGAGACTGTCAAATTATATGAGGCTATCAAAAATTAACTATTTAGCATGTTATTTATATCATAATCACTTTTCATGCTTTAGGTAATTTATAGGAGTGCATGTATGATTTACATTTCACTTTTCTCTGAGAAAAATACAGTAAGGTAAAAGTCCACTCTACTACCAGAAGTAAATGATTAACATTTCAAATATAACAAGAATTTGATTTTTTTTAGTTTTTAAACTATATCTAAGAAGGAGAAAGGAACAAATATTGGCTAAATGGGATTTAAATAAGTGACTGCGGGGTGAAAAGTCTTGTAAGCCCAAGGTCGTCACTGCATGGTTCAAATACTATTCTAGCTAAAATACATTTTTGCTCTTTAGATCAAGTCGCTTTCCACAGCGATTTAGAATTATTAAAACAGAATGCAAAACTTGCTCTCCTTTAATTTTAGAGTGTCATACGTTTGATTTTTATGTGAAAACCTTGTCACAAGATCTCATCCGACAAAAGTCGAAGATTTAAAGGCATTGAAGACTCGCCCCAAACCGCGTGCCACCCTCTGAAGAAAGTTAACTTTCCGTAGCTACATAATGCAGACAGTAGTGAAATGTGATACCTTGTTATCTTTAGCTGGACCTGAGATGTCAATGCAACCTGCTATGTACACTGTGTTGTGGGTATTGACCGTAGCTGCATGTATTGACTGTACACTAGTGTCTAATTACCGACGGTAGCAAGCTGTGTGTGTATTTTCTGGGATCGATGGTGGTGTCTAACACTTCTGTTACACCACATTCGAAACTAGGTCAGATTACTGGCATCAGACGTTTCTTTGAGCGCAAGTCTTCACTCCCTTTTAAATGACGTACCCAGAGTAGCACACTTTACCTTACTTCTGTAGATCCTTTGAAACGACACTTGTCGTATTTAACACTGTACTATTCGTTTGCAATCGAAGGAACAATACAGATAAGAAACACAGCAAAAAGAAATTTGTAACACAGCATTAATGCTCCACATTTTGACCTACTGACATTTTGAAAAGTCAAAATTTGTGAATTAATATTAACTTACATATTGTTTTGCTTAAAGTAATGTACAGACCATTTGCAGTGAAAATAGCGCTTGAAAGTTCAGAAATTCCTAAATTATCAATTTTGTCATCTCTGCTGTCCTTGCCTCCCAGGAAACTCTTTCAATACTTGTTTTGATTGAATTTGTTTTTAATTTCACCGTTAATTTTCCATTCTTCATTTATTTATATATAATATATCATAACTTCTCTCAATCCCATCCATTGTCCCCCCTCCACACNNNCCCCCCCCACCTTCACACATGTAAAGCTATCTTCTTATATTTAAGCTCTGATCACAGCTATGGCATAATGAAGAAAAATACTGAATAGTCTTTCAACTATTCGTACGCACTGCTTCCTTCTGCCTCCCCCCTTCTCCCCTTACCTCCCCTCCACCCTCCACTTTCCCACCACCATGCTCCCACAACCCAAACAAAAGAGGTTACCTCAACTTGTACTTTTTACATGATTATCATCATGGCAAACTTTTATAGACTGAGTGTGAAGTCATCCCTACATTGTTTAATAACTACCATATATTATTTAAATCAAGATCCAAAATGAATTTTAGCTTTGATAATGTTGTCTTAGCTCAACTCTGTTTTCTTTTTGGTCTCCTTCAGCCCAGATGCTAATTAATTCAATTCACATTCCCAATAATACGACATCTGCAGTCAATCTCATAAATGGAAATTTTAAGAATGATGATGAAAAACATCAAGTCATATTTTCATAAGCCTGGTTGCCCATGACAACTGGGGTTCCAAACTGTAAAGTTTGTAGCCATCAAACTGTGTTGTAAGCGGTCATTGAAGTCTACAGCTTGGAATGCTCAATGCAAATATTCCAGTATTGTATTTCAAACACATAAAAATTCTGCTATATTCTGATTTAAGTTGTATGGAGATCAGAGCAAGCAAGAATTATTTTTATTATCTCTGTTGTTGTGCATCTTTTAGGAGCAAAATTAAGTGGAATCTTAAAATTTGCAAAAATATGTGTAGGTACAAATTAAATAAAAGAATATACAGATGAAATTTTTATAAAAAGAATGCAATAATAAATCAATCTCAATATATTTAGATTAACTTTATGCCACTTTGTACTGGACAAAGGACTTTCACGAAGTTCTGGTACACTTTATAAAATTAAACCAGTTAAATCTCATAATTTACAGGTAGATGTAGCAAATTTGTACACATCTGTGCATGATGAGAAATCAATTAATTGTATAACTTAGGGTTCAGGCAAAGAGTGTGATTTTCATGCTTCAGGCACCTTATCTCTCCTTGAAGATTCAAGTATGATACCACTACATTGGCAATTGCAAAATGAAAAATACGTTTTCAGTTTCACCATCTATATTTTTCTCTCTTCCTCACTCTGCTGTGAAATATGATAATATCAGAATTTCAGAAAGCATTTAATAAAGTGTGAACCACACTGAGATTATGACTATTTTTTTAAACTACCTCAGGGGACTTTTAGCTACTACAAATCCTTTTGACCCTCCGTCAATAAACTTTAACCACAATTACCTTTACACACTTTTGATACATTCTCCTAGCTGTGTTAAGCTGTTACTCAAACTTACCACAAAAACAATCACAGTTTGAACTTTTACTCAAGACATAGAGTATGCTGCCCTTTCTTCTTTCGGATTCTGATCAAATCTGATTGAACTTCTCCAGAGTGCATTAACTTTACACAGATCTGGCCGGGCCAAGAATAAACTTTACAATCCAAATATTGATGAATGAGGGTTCACTATATGCTCCATACTCAAACTGAGCTGCAAACAAATTTCCTGTTTCAATTTACTCTCTCATCAGTCAAACTTTGGGTTAAGGCAGGCCCAGCTAATGGTATATCCTCTTGCAGGATAATGCTTAATTGTGTCATGAATAATGGCCAATTGTTCGGGTAAAATCTCCTCCAAAGGATTTTTCATTACTGGCTTAAGGTACTTGAGTGTTTGTTTGGTAGAGAAAGGACTGAATGACTGATAAAAAAGAAGGGGGATGTAGTGAGAGACTGAGGTTCCTCCTCTCGCATGCAATAATCGTTGGACTTGATTATCCTCTGTTGGAGTCACCCAGTCAACGAAAAACTTTCAGCCTCACCAGTTTATGATTGTGCCTAGATACACTGGCTCCATTAATTTTTTTTTTTTCAAAGGTCATTTGTACTGCTACCACATGGGATAGAAAAATCATCCAAACAGACAACAACTTGCTTCATAGTGATTTCCTTGCCACATTTTTCAAGGATTTGATTTTTGTTGACTTCAAGTCATCAGGATGGTTTTTACACTCATCAGGACCTACCTACACATCATGTGCTTAATGTTCCAAGCAAAACAGAGGTACTTGCAATTGTCATTCCTAGGTAGGTCCCACAGTGGCAATTATCCATAAAGCTAAAAAGTTACCTAAATAGAGGCACCTCATGTGTTTGAAACATTAATGAGTAAAGATAGCAATTAATAATATTTCCATGCTTCAACACTAGTCTACTATTTTCATGCTCCGTTTACTGTCTGAGTATGTGTGTCTCGTTCCCACTTTTCTATCTGTACCCCCTTTGAAGAACTGGTGCTGCTATGTACCACTTTTTACCACTTCCACAACTGATCAAAACATTCTGACATGCCTTTAACATTCCTTCTTCATTGTTTCTCTGGCCTTCTGTTCTTCAGAGGAAAAAAAAGTTAAATCAATTAAAGGTTTGCGAGAGCCTCATTAAAACCACCAAAGTTTTAACTATTTTTCTCGTACCCACTGTTCTACTCTTATGTTTATTATTCGCATCCTGCATTAAAGATCTGCTTTATTGGCACCAATTATAGCACGCTATAGCTAGGAAAGTTTTGCGATTACATAATCGACCTGCCACGGTCGTAAATCGACTTCAGGCTCTACCATTAGCCTGCATAGCTTCTTAACACCATTGGGCTCTTTTTGTAAACACTGTGTGGAAATATGTCCATTTCTAAAATGTAGTTAATCCTACAGCGTTCACACAAATACCCTCATATAAGAAAAAATATGTGGCAGGTGTTGCAGACTAATTGGTAAAAAGAGGTCATTTTACGATCAAGGCAAGAACCTTTTCCATGATAGCGTGCCATAGTTGGGGTCTATACTGCAGACCTTTAATGTCTGGGTGTGCCTGCGAGCCTTGTACCTCCACACATTTGAAGAACCAAGACAGAACAGAAAATTTAGTATCATATTTTTAGCAAAGTATGAGACTTAAAAGCACGTACACATAATCCCTAATTGAGGCAACAAAGAAAAGTTGAAAAATACTAATGACCTTTAAAGGTTTGGCCATATGTGACCATTTCAATTTTAGTTTTATCATATCTTGGATATAGCACTATTTATGCATTACTTTCATGATAAATATTTCTGTCAAATTAGAGTGTCTTGAAAATTAAAAAATTTATTTTCACAATGTGTTTCTGTGCTACTGCAGTTATGATTACACTATTATGTATATATATTTAGTGACTATATATAGTTAGTAACTATATATAGTGACTATATATTAGTGACTATATATAATGACTATATATAGTGACTATATATTAGTGAATATATATAGTGACTACATATAGTAACTATATATTAGTGACTATATATTAGTGACTATATATTAGTTACTATATATAGTAATAGTGACAGTAGTTTCTTGTGCTGATCATGCATCTTAACAATGTTTAGAAGACAGCTAGCTTTACATATACTTACCATCTTTGCTACTTCTCCGTTGCCTTTCCTTTTAAAGTGTCTTAAACTTTGTGTCTTCAGACTCACATTCTTAATAAAAGTAAATTCCATGGTTCACAACCAAAGAGAAAATCCAATTAATGATTCCCATGCACAATATCCGCTTTAAAGTGATTCCATATTGTAAAATAAAATTGTTTCGTAATTTGCCTTGAGACACAATTCAGTCAATGTTCCTGCCTTTGGTATCAATGAATGATATATATAATTCAATGCAGGATTACTGTAATATACAGCAACAATAAAACATATATCCTACCCAGATCATTGTTTACAGACAATGGGTAAAGGGCAACTGTACTTCCAGTAAAAGATAAGGGTAGGATCATGACCAAACAAATAAATTCAGCAACTGCTGTCAAAACAAACAGACAAAATATCCATCCTTTTACAGAGGTGGAACAGATCCTGGGAGTTGATAAAAGTAAACTCAGCCTATATATATATATATATAGAGAGAGAGAGATGAAATTTAACACCCCCTCATAACAGGGTGATATAGATGTTACACAGATATGTCACTGAGCTATCTTACTGTACATTAATTTTTCCCACCCTTCTGAGCTCAGGTGCTATTTTGTTTTTTAAAGGGATCCTTTCAAGTAAGATATTTGTGTTTGATATTCTACAAAGTTACCCTCGACTTACCATGTTATACGGAATATCATGTAACAATTAACAATTAATTAATTTTTACTTATGATGTTCTTCTAGACTTTTCACCCTATGGAGTTTAAAGGGTAGCCAGTATAGGCCCCAACTTATAGAGCACTATAATTGCTAGAAGTTTTCGAAAAGTACTTTCCTGGAGGTCTTTACTCTCCAAATTGTTCTCAGACATTTTTAAGGAACACACAAGATGACTGAATGGCCCAGTGAGGAAAAATTTCCTAGAAGATTGTGATAAAAGCAGTTTAAGAATCTTGACCAACAGTGACCATATTTGAATATCTAGCATATTTTGGGCCAACACAGCATACCTTTAATGAGTCAGGATCTTAACACAGATTTGGGATTGTGTGAAGTGGGCGTAGGAGGAGGGGAGGAGAGAGCAAGAGTCAGTCAGACCAATATTCTGCAGTGTTCAAACTGCTGCAGTTTCCACTAGAACCTTTTTCATATTGGTCAACTAATATGACTCAGCTATTAAATAGAACCCTGCTGAGAAAGTTAGAAAAATGAAATGAAACAATTGTTATAAGGATACACACTGTATGAGTATTTCCCACTAGTATCAACCAGTGAGGATGCACAGAACCCAGGAAACCCAACACAGGTTTGAGATTGGGAGGGTGAGGGGGGCAGTAGTTATAGCAATGCTCACTGGCATTGAAATTGGGAGGGGGGGGGGGCAGTAGTCATAGCAATCCTCACTGGCATTGAAATTGGGAGGGGGACAGTAGTCATATCAAAGCTCACTGGCATTCAAATTGCCATCTGTTGAGGTGCAAATTATGCTTGAAAAAATGACATGGGGGGGGGGGGATGGAACATGGCCCGGCCCCCTGTGTGAAGAGCCCTGTGAAAGATGCAAAGCTAAATTGTAATGCTGAACAAAAATAGAAGGTTTGAAAAAAGGCAAAGATAGTCGATAAAACTACCAAAGTATGATTGAAAATGTAAATACTCTTTTAACACATAGTCAAGAAGCTAAACAGATTATGAAAGTACAAAATCCTATACAAAAACTTGACTGCATGAAATAAGACACTCTGGATTATTAATTACAGTAAAAAACAATCAATCCAGGGAGTTGTCATGACAACTGTCTGATCACTCAAAACATATTGAACAATTAACGATGCTTAATGAAATGTATCCATATCAAATGTCTTCATTGTTACAACATGTGGGCTATCATATTTCCAAGTGCACCTATTTCACGTAGACATCCAAACGGTGCCTAACAGTGCTTTATGAAGTGTCAATCTAAACTGTCTTTCAACAAGAAAGGAATGAAATCTGATTTGTAGTTAAAAATGTTCTCACCAAAATCAATAGTATTTTACCACATGTAATTATTATATAGCTGATCAAACTAAAATATCCTCCATGTTTTTTTCCTTTGACAGAATAAGTTTTAATTTATGACTATCTTTTCATCTTTACAAATTTGCTGGTCATGTCATTTGTCAATAATCAAATTAATTCATCAAATAGATAAATGATGGAGACAAACAGTACCAAACAGTATCAAAATATTTTGAAAATGAAATTCATCAGAACAACAAAAATATGCAATCAAAGCTAAAATTGTCAGTGGAATCAGCAGATAGTGAAACATCTTTGGACCTAAATGTGGAAAAGATTTGTGTATTAAAAGGTTTGAACATACGGTAATATAGCATAGTGAATCTGCCGCCTAAAATATGCTTATATGTTAGACCATATTGTAAAAGTCAAAATAAAAATAAAATAAAAACAAAAACTGTTAGCAAACTGCTTATCCACTAAAGAGCCTATGTAAGAGAAAGTGTAAAAGTATTCTGGGCCTGACATTTCGATCCTAGCAGGATCTTCTTCAGAGACCGGATATTTTAAAAGTCGACAGAACTGTGTGATACATAGTAGTAAAATATCTACCTTTGCTCTCTGTAAACATAATTTGTTTGGAAACTCTGTTGCATTGTGTACTACTTTACTGGCACTGCATCTTATAAGCAGCGATAGATTAATTTACAAATGATGATGTCTGGTTGAATGCAAAGCAAGTTAGTTTAGCATTTCAGTCCACAGTTCCTAACAAGGTAAGTAACATTATGGCATATATAATGCTATTTGAACTTTGGAACTGGGAATATGAAATGTTGGATATAAATTGCCATCAAAGATCTGTCACAAAACATGAATCTAATGTATGTGGTTGTATTATATAAAATATTCACATATTTGAAAAGTTTATGATAATTGACAGTTTGGGATATACTGACAGTTTGGTATATATTAACACAGTTCGGGATATATTAACACAGTTAGGGATATATTGACAGTTTGGGATATATTAACACAGTTTGGAATATATTAACACAGTTTGGGATATATTAACACAGTTAGGGATATATACTGCTCCCTCACACTTCCCATTCAAATGAGCAGTAGAATCTTTTTGTATAGTTTAAACTTTCACTCGCACAATTCTGCAAATGTTAGTTTGCTTGTAGGGCTAAAGTTAAGAAGAAAGTTCCAAAAGCACCACCACTCCACCCCCCCCCCCCTCACCCTATGCTGTACAAACCATAATACGAACAGAGGTGTTACTCTTACCACTGTCTGGTTGATGATATTGCGTAACAGTTGAACCACTATAGTAAGCACTCGATTTGTAGACCCTTTATGCCAAATGTCCTGCTATTAGTATTATTGCACTCACCATTTAAATTGGACTGAGAAGAGACTGATGGGGGGAGGGGGAGGGGGCAGGAGGGTTGCACATGACATATGTTATCTAATGTATGCTTGACAAGGGTACAGTAGGTTTAGTAGGTGCATAGAGTCTGCATTGCAGTATATTCAGAGCAATACATGCAGTGGCAGAGCGCCCATACAGTCAGGGGGGGTGGATGCCCCCCCCTGACGGACTCAAATGGACTGCTGGCGCCCTTTTCAGCTTTTTCCACTTTCGCGATTATTGACTTTTTTATTGCGCTCTCATCTACTTATTGACATTTGTCACATTTTGTTGGCGATGACACTTATTTATTCTTCGTTTATCTGCAAATTAGCAAGGCCTGGAAAGGGTAATTTCCGGCAATCTAGGGAGTATCTTTACTCAAAAAACTTCTGTACGCTCCGCGCCAACCTGTGGTGGCGCTCCGCTTAGATAGTGTCGAAAGCGCCCCTACAGACCATTCTCGACCCCCTGACCAATACCCCTAGCTCCGCCACTGAATACATGTACTGTTTGTTAACAGTGATTATTGGCCAATCCCTTTAAGGCAGATATCCTGTCAGCTGTACTGAAGCATAAGCAGCCAAACCTCTTCAAAAGTTATCCCTTTGGTATGAAATTTGAAACTGAGTGAATTATGGTTTCTGACAGCTGAAGCAAGTCTTCCACTACCAAGGTGATCAATACTGCAGGATTTCTCTCACAAAAAAAGCAGAAACACTGGCAGGGAGGGATATTAAATCGTGGAGAGATTTGTTTACTGAACTTTACCGCTAAGACAGTATTTCATATCATCAGTAATTCCATGTGTTTGGTTACCATCCGGGAAAAGATAATTCAATCCCAAAATATGGTGGTGACCCTACACAAACAGTATTTTACATCCCAATGATGATTGGCATCGCCCAGTATCTAAATATCCTTTACTCTGAATAAGTTACCTACAGAATGTAAACCATCGTAACACAGAGTAAAGCAAAACAATTTTGGTCATGAGACCATTATCAGACAAGCATGGACGGGCATCGTTCTGACCTTGGCGTTAAGATACAGATCTGTTACTTAATGACATCCATTTCTGATTAATGTTACATAGTTGTTGGTCCTCAAACAAAGCAAAAGGTTCCCCCTGCCATAGAAGCATACATTGACAGCTCACCAAAAGAGCTGCACCCATTTTGCTACCTTCTTTTCATAATAGAACTGTCTATAAACGGATAAAATTTACATCTGAGTTTGACAACCTGAAGATAAGTCTAGCTTCCAAGTTATAAATTGGGATATTAAACTACAAACTTAGACTGATGATGCTTGCAATGCATGCAGTTGTAGGCTACAAATCTTAGAGAACCTCTTCACAGTTACTCACCATGCTGTCTGTCACCTCAATGCCACTGTCTCTCTTCCCACGTCCAGTTACTGCAATACCTTCACACCTCATCATCTCTGGGGATAATCCTGCCATATCCATCCTCTTTTCTCCTCCATCACAAGTGATGCCTTCACACCGCATCATCTCTGGGGTTAATCCTGCAATATCCATCCTCTTCTCTCCTCCATCTGAAGTGATGCCTTCAGACCGCATCATCTCTGGGGTTAATCTTGCCACCTCCATCCCCTCGGTCCTCTCTACACCTCCGCCTGAAGAAATCTCTTCACTTTCACCGACATCGCTAGACATAATATTCAGCTTTATTGACATTCCACTTTCCTGTTTCATCTCTGAGGACATGTCTTTGTTAAGATCTACCTCGCTCTGCGACAATGCCGATGTAATCAAGGTTTCAGGAACGCATTGCACATTAACTATATCATCCATCAACACATCTTCCAAGGATTCTAAACTCACATCTGCAGAATGTTCCATAGTATGGTTGTTAGTCTCATGTGTGACCTCTGTTATAGTATTGGCACGGATTTTCCCCTTTAGCTGTTCCATCGATGGAGTACTGTTAATGGACCAATTAGGGTGATTAATTTGCATAAGTTGAGGTTGACCAGCCCATGAGACTGGTCTAGTTGTTTTAACATGCTGCTGTTGCCTCTGTTTCTTATTGCTGAAGTCACTGCTGGCACCACATTGGCAAGAACAGGCGGAAAGATTACCGTGAAAAGACTGCGGTCTGGGATAACTATTTGGCTTTGGTGATATCATTGGCAAGGAATTTCTCTTAGATCGGCTCTGCCTGTTTAACTTAGCTTGCCTCGGTATTCGACCGTTACCGTCACTTTCTGCTTGACCCCCGACTCTGTCTAAGCTAACAAATTTGGGGACAAGGCAGGGTGACCTCTGTTCCAACCACCACTGAGACATTCTAGCTGCTGCTCCGTCCTGGACGTGAATGGAGGGAAACGACTCCATTCTTCTCTGGTCGAGGTTTCTTCCACATTTATCACATCCGTTAAACCCATCCTCTGTAGTGACTGACGGTAAAGTTACATAAGAGCCATCATCTGACTTAACACTATCAGAGGTAATCTCTCTCTTCATTGAGTCCTTCCCTGTCTCCGGGTGTGTCTCACCTTCCTGAGGGGAACGTTGCTTTTTCTTGGCACTCTTCCTCCTGAATGAAAGACGTTGAGCCCATCTACCAAACAAGGAGGGTAAACTTCTCCTCTTGTTGGAGAGGTTACTTTTATCACGTTTTGATTTCCTCCTGACCAGTCTCGTCGGTACCATTTTCTCTTCTCCCGTCTGGTCCCTCATCTTCTCCGGTGGTGTATCGGGCGGACATGTGTTCCTCCTCTTGCGGTAATGGTGCCTTCCACCCGGCGTGTACTCAATGTCTCCATCTACATCCAAAACGGTCACAGATGGGCCGGAATCTGTTATAAAATTTCTATTGCCACTAAATGAACTCACTTGACTTTCGACCGGAGACGACACAAACGACGATGGATCTGACAGTTCGCCGTGCCTTGACGGTATCAATGGCTCCACCACTACTGCTGGGGTATGATTCTGTGACGAACCCATGGATGTGGCGGTCTCTGGCGTCGCGGCCAACGAAGACGACAACTCCTCAGTGGATGACTGTAACGAATCCTGTTGGTTCCGTGGCTCTCTCATCACCACCAGAGTTTCACCGTCATCTTCGAAGCTAAGAACGTACTGCTCGTCTGGACGGATGGTACCCCCTGGAGGCTGGTTGGGAATATCCATCAACTTCTCCAGGATCCACAGAGATGAACAACTACCAGTTGGTGATGCCATCCTTCTCTCCTCTTTGGTATCTTTGAACTGAAAGCAATGAAAAAGTATTGGTATATTAAAATGGTGACAGAAATATTTGAAGACAAATTGATCATTTTCTTTATTCTTTTTTAATCTGACCAATAGAAAATGAGCTTGATATCTGTGATTGATAAATGTTCTTTATAACTGTGTGATCTTGCCCAATGACATACAAAGACTCTTTCAAGACCAGATGATACCAGCCCCATTTAAACAAGGAAACATGTACCATGTACAGTACCTTTGGTGGTTGCAATTTGGTATACAAAATACTAACCATTTTACCCAGAAACATGGCAAGCAAATGTTAATATTTTGTTCACTGCAGGATTCTTGACATTTTGTAATGTCATTTCCACAACTTCATGCTTGGTTCTTATTTTTTTTCCTCCTTTTTTTTTCTTTCTCATTCCTACAAAGCTCATTTGCCTTTTCCAATATTGTTCTCTTTAGTCACAGTGTCCCTCAAACAAATGCAGTGGTGTCCTACTTATGAGCTAACTTATGAGCACTTTACAGAGTTAATACTATATGTATCAAATTATAACAAACTGATATTATTTTGCATAATTGTTGATATCAATCTGACATTGTGAAACAACTGGCAACTCCCATGATAGGCACAAACCAAAGTTCAAACATATCTCACGTTGAGTAAAACTTTCACTTTTATACTTGACATGCTATAATTGATTTGTAACATGCTGATATTATATTTGATATATATGTTGATATTGAATCATAACATCTTGATTGTAATATTGGCATGCTAATGTTAGCATACCTTGTAACATGCTGATATTTTTCCCCTGCCATTATGAAACAGATGGCGTTCTGTATAAAATGACTGGGATAATAGATAGTGCAAGAAGCAGGGATACCCAAGTGGGGGTGCTATTGATAAACTACAACCATTTGATGCCAAGATATAAACTCCTCCATCTGTACAGGAGTGTGATTTGTGTTAATTCTGCTTCTTGATTCCAATTGCACAATATAAAGAGATGCATGCTTCTCACATTGAAATTCTTAATAATCACCATGGCAGCGACAAAGATGGACGTCAGCCTAAAATGTATGCCTTGTTAATACAGTTTGTATTAACTGTTTATACTATCCGATGCTTACTTCCCAGGAAAATATAGCTTCATAGCTTGGCATGTCAATTTTCAATTTAAAGGATTTTTCTGGTGGCTGAAGTTGATCGCTTAACAAAATGCTCAACATTTTGGCATCTGTAGGTTAAACTACATCCTCATCCACATTTGTTATGGCAAAAATATGAATTTTTCCAAATTTGGTGAGATTTTATGAATGCATCTGGAAACAGCTGAGTAAATGATATCACCATGGCGATTGACCTGCAAATGTTTTTGTTTTTTGTTACAGTAACTCACTAATCCAGAGAGGAAAATAGTTTTCTTTCAAAATGTTGCATTTTGAAGAAATTCTAACTGCTGAGAATATTGACAGCTAAGCAAATATGTCAAAGGTATCAAAATTTCAAGGATAAATTTAACGAGAAGATTATAATGGGAACTGAACTAAAGCTTTTGAATTGCATCTACCAAACTGACATCATGTAGCACCACTCCTTGGTAATATCAAAGGGTTTAGCTAGTAACAATAGGTTTAATACAAAATGTGGAGGATCACATCAAATTAATTTATTATTGGTTTAATAACCTTCTTTAATGAAAACAGTCTAGTAGCATAGATTATACCTTACTCACTTATTGTAATTCTATGATTCTGAGTACTGCTAAGATTTGGTGAACTTGTTGGCTTAACTACAATAGCTACCTCAACAGAAAGTCCAAACAGGAACATCACTAACCCCCTAATCCCAACCCCTAACCCTCTCCTCCCATCCCAGTGTCAGAGGCCCTTCTCCCTGAGTCATGAATGACCTACTGTACCTCAACGTCATCAAACAACATTCTCATAGAACAGGAACCGTTGGACAGGTGATAAATGAAATGAAACTGGCACCATGTGACCATCTTACAAAGCACTCAATGTTTCTGTTTTTAAACAGTCTGTGAATGATGACAGTATTGACTTAATAATGTTTGTTCTTCCTCTATGATAAGCCAACAATGTTTCAGCTGTTTAATACCATACTGCACGAGAAAACTCTGCAAGCCAATGATATGCATACAAAGTGCACTGTTCATATACAGAGGGATGAATTTGTTCATCTAGCATTTTTATGCAGTTGGCACAAATGAGAGTAATGCAAGGTGCGGTCTACTATATTGTAGGGCAGCAGTTGCAAAGCTGTCTCAAATTCAGCTACAAGACTGCTACAAATAACTTTGAAAAGACTTTATTTGCAATTTTGGGATTTAAAATCCAACGGCTATTCCCACAAGTGCATGATTCAAAACATTTAGTATGAACACAATTTTGCATTGACCTATTCACAATTTAGTGACTTACAATTCTTGACAAATCAAAGGATAAATAAGGTATCAAAGCATAATCAGTCACCTTAATAATTCACCAAAATTAAATTCCTATATGCAAAAATATGCTTAAACTTCAAAAGTTTGCAAATTAAACTTTCTGGAGTATATTATATGATTGATAACTCCTTTATAAGGTACAGCCAAATACTTGTAAGATCTCTTAGTTTGACATAGGATAATCCTTCACCACACATTCATAGCAGATGGTCTCTGCTTTGAATATGTAGAAATCTAGGCTAAAGCTATTATTTGCTGTTTAGGAAATATATACTACACATTCACACATTCATAGCAGATGGTCCCTGCTTTGAATATGTAGTGATATAGGCTAAAGCTTTTATTTGCTGTTCAGGGAATGTATACCACACATTCACACATTCATAGCAGATGGTCCTTGCTACATACATGCATTAGTCTAGGCTTAAGCATTTATATTTAACTGTTCAGGATAACTATCAGCTAATTAGATTTTAACAGCATCATACAGAACATTTCTTTGGTACATTGAGGGCCTAGATTTATATATGTGTGTCCATATGTCTGTCTATCTAATTTACATATTCATTTAGTTTTCTTTCAAATTCCAGATCTATGTGGAATATCCTTGTTTATATCCTTCCTGCACTGCAACTAGAACATGGGTGATATATTACAACTGTACATCTGTGATGAATTATACATGATAAGGTTAAGTTAAATTAGTATGCGAATATGCAGATCAAATATTTACTTTGGAAAGCACAGGTAGGGAGGGATGCCACAGTGTCTTTACAAACGTCTACATCTGTCACAGCTCTGGGAAATAAACATCTTTATCTGAAAGAAACAATCAAAGTTCAAGTTAACAAAAGATGTTAAGTACCAAAAGGATGTAATTAACAAGTCCTTGGAAGTATCACTTGCTGTATAGACTAACTTTGAACACAAGTTAACTCAAACCTTGGCATAAATATCCTGGGAAAAATAAACACAGGGACCTCGCTGGCACGTGTATACAGTAACCAACTAGAGCCTGCCCAACTACCTAGATAGATTCTATGCAGATTAATGAACATTAGACTTCTAAATCTCACGTAGCAAACGTAGTAGTGGTAGTAGTGTGTAACACAGTGTTCAATGTGTTGCCTTCAAGGGGACTGTATCATGCTGTTCTCGTCTACCCACCCACCTGTGTTCAGTAACACAGGGCTGTTGCACCACTGACGTTCTGCCAGAAATTAATGTCTTTATAAATGCACATATATGACAATTGTTATTTGATAGGACAATTATGGTTGCAACAGAGAATACCAAATTTCAGAACAATTTGAGGGGTTTTGCCCAGACCTGTAACTACTGGACAGGGGGGAAGAGGAAGGGAAGGACAGGGAATTGATTTTTACCCACATAAAAACTGGAAGCCTCTTCTCGCACAAATGTGGTTGTTTGTTGGTACTCTAATATCTGGTACAAAAATCACTGATATTTAATCAATAACGGAAACCTCCAACCCCTATGGCTTGTTGCTCTGTTTAGAACATTTTTACATGTAAGTAAAACTCTGTAAGATCACTAACGAAAGGATAAGAAGTGTAAGTGTTTTAAACTTGTGATTTCAAGCCAACCTTGTCTTTTGGATAATTGTCAAGCATTCCCATGGAGCAATATTCTTCAATCAGCTACAAAAATTGACAACATTTCCTGAAATTCTACTACCAATAATCTAACTGCCGTTTCTATTTTGTAGCGGATGACTTAATCACCGTGGCCTTCAATATTTGATTTCTTATGGAATGAAAAGCAGTCGACATAGACACATGAAGCCCTAGATTAAATGATATTTGAATTTTTGAAGATTATCTATTGTATGATGTATATCAGCTTTGGTCTATGTGTATCTTCATAATTAAAGTTTATATTACAATATCACCAGAGAAAATCACTTGCAGAAAAATTCTTAAAAATGAGATTTATGTCAATTTCAACATTGGATGAGCAAACAAACTGCTATTTTAGAAAGGTTGTAGGTGCTGGTTAAGGTTGTAGGTGCTGGCCTCAAAACTTAGCATGCCAAGAATTGCTAAAATTTACTGTGTACTTTGTACTTTGTAACATGAATTGAACCTAAAAATGCTTCCAACATATCAAGGAGGGTAAATTAGCCAATTGAATGTTTCTAAGACACAAAGTACTCTTGGAGACATTAGAGCATGGATGACATTTATTTTACTTTACATTGATTTAATTTCATTAACAATATGAATTTTAATACATTGAGAGCAGATGGAAAGGCATCACTACATGATAACTACTAAAATCACAAGAGCCCAACAGGCACTATGGTTCCTTGCTTAGTGGAATATTTAAGTGTTGTATGTATTCAGGGAGTTGTTATGGTGCTATAACAACTCCCTGATGTAATCACCCTATAAACAAAATATTTATGCCCACATGTGCCAACTATTAACCAACAATTGTATTCCAAGTTTGGATACAATCTGATTTAAGGTTGTGGAATTATTGCAATTTTAAAACTTTGGCCCCTCCCAAAAATTGGGCCCAATTAAATTTTGTGCCTACATGGTCCCAAATATATTTGGCGCAAACAGAGTGGCTCAAAATATATTTGCCCCCAAAACTTGAACCCCCAAAACTATGAGCCCAAATGGTCCCAAATATATTGGGTCCCACAAATTCGGGCCCAAAGAATGTGTCCCAATATGAATTTTCAGTGGAAATCAAATCTGGGCCTACCCTGCCAATAAATGGGGCCCAGAATTTTTCAGTTTGCAGAGTTATTGCAATGTAAAGATTTTAAGGTTTGACCCCATAACCTCATTAATATTCCTAAGGTCAGTGCCAAAAATGATAGGGCACACCTTCTCACTTTAATGCACATGTATACACGTGCCAACCTGATTGCAAAGGGTTCTTTTGCTTCTAGCCAAATATGGCAATTGATTCTTAACTTTTAAAGGCATTGAAGACTCGCCCCAAACCGCGTGCGGCCATATGAAAAAGTTAACTTTCTGTTGCTTGCAAGTGACGTTTTGTTCGTGTCACTACAAAATGCAGACAGTAATGAAACGTGATACCTTAATTGTTATCTTTGGCTGGACATGAGAGTCCATTGCTGTATCATTTGTATACTGTGCTGAGGGTATTGGCCGCAGCTGTATGTACTGACTATACACTAGTGTCTAATTACCGACGGTAGCAAGCTGTGTGTGTATTTTCTGGGATCGTATGATGGTGGTGTTTAATACTTTTGTTACACCTCATTCGAAACTAGGTCAAATTACCGGCATTAGACGTTTCTTTTTGCGCGAGTCTTCACACCCTTTAAGTCTTCAGTAATTAATTATTTAAATTAGTAGGAGACAGGTTTAGAGAGGTGCGAGCTAAATACATCAAATCAAATATTTGTAAAAACTCTGAATTCTTACTCCTTTCTTTGAATAAAACTTTATCTAGTTTAAATTAGTAAAATGAGTAACTGTTAGTACAATATTTGAAACATCCAAAGTCAACTCAATGTTCAGTTCCTTTCATTCCCAGACTCAGACAGTTGGATACCAAACGCTGCTGAAGTCTAGAATTAACATGAATCACATGTGGGGATTCGAAATTAGCAAATTGCATTAGTAAAGTTGATTTCCGTAGAGAAACGTTTTCTGAATGATTGATCTTCGTGGTAAAATATTGTTAGATTTATAATGGCGGCACATCCACACCTGAGACACAGCATTTGCATTCCCTTACGAGAGTACTTGTGAAGAGTGTGCATAGATAATGAATGTTACTTTAACCAAGATATGTATTAGGCAAGAAGGGAAGCTAACACTATCAATGTTGTGTCTGTTGTTATCTTCACAGAAATTATACACAGTATAGTAGAATGTGTATTGCACAATGTAATTTATGTTTGAGTTTGAGTATACTGTATTTCGACAACAATAAGAGAGGAGTAGTACAAAGTCAAGATAAAACAAGGTGGTGGAGAAGGACTGAAAAGAATTAGCTTGTACGAGCAGTTCCCCTTAAACAAGTTAAACAATATGATATTATATCTGCAGACCATGGTGATGTCACATCTATCATGATGATATTATATCTGGCGTTGTCACATCTACCATCATGATATTATATCTGCAGACCATGGTGATGTCACATCTACCATGATGATATTATATCTGGTGATGTCACATCTACCATCATGATATTATAATTACAGACCATGGTGATGTCACATCTACCATAGTGATATCTCTCATCATAATGTCATATCTGCTGTCATCATGTTGATGTCATATCTACCATGGTGATATCTGTGTTAATGTCTTCTACAGAGGTGGTGTTTAATAAATTCAGATAAATTCTTCATACTTATTAAAATTCATAACTTCCTAGAATGAAACATACTTTTCGGATACTTAGATTATTGAAACTTATGACACACTTATAAACAAAATTTAGACAAAGCACCACCAAATGAGAATTAAGTCACTTTCTGAGTGGTTTTCTCAAAGATGAGAAAGGAATTGTCTTTATCACAGTGTACACCTGACATTTATGGTCAGGTTATGCATTATCCACAAACGTTTCATAGAAAAGGTGACTTTATAGATTTTCCAGAAAACAAGAGCACCAAAAAATATGACAATGGTCTGATAATCATGTGTTTTGGAATATATACTGAATACCAAAGTATGACTTGCTCAAAAAGTCTTTACTCAAATTTTCTAGGGCTTCAAAGGCATCAGAAGAGCTTCAAGAAATAATCTGCATTACATTCACTACCATTTAGCATGCAAATCTGCATTGGAACTTGAAGTGAGAGTCTGCATAGAACATAGTCAGTCAGAGAAATTATACATTTAACAGTTCCAATGACAAGATTTACATTATAAGATGTGAACGAGAAAGAAATTCAATGTTGACAAAGTTGGCTGTGTCTTCTGGATAGGCATATCAAGTTGAATTACCAGATTAAACTTGAACACATGTGACAGTATTCATACTGTGATATGCCTTGCAATCAAATTATAGTCATTCAAGCGATAAATTAAAAAGACATTCGAATGCATAGATTTGAGACTGTCATGTATTTAAAATCTGCAATCTGGGGGTGGGGGGGGGGGGAGGTATATCGCTCAAACGGATAGTCAATAACCTGACGTTGTAAAAGTGTTGTCAGGTATAATATTCATGATAATCATGGTAGGATCAGAACTAACAATTAAATCACAATGGTGATAAATATCTATTGGAGGAGTGTTTCACATCCAAGTCAAGGAAGATTTGAGTTGATGTTATTCCACATCAGAACAGCTTTCTGTGTTGAATTTTGTGGTGGAGGAATTTTGACATGCCTGTTGTTTTGGTTATTACTGACATTGTTGGATATTAAATCATAATAGCATTGAATAACTTCCAAAAACTTGAAAAATATCTTAAAATCAGTTACTTCGTTTTTTTCTGCATGTGATTAACTTATATTAACAATTCCAAAAATTTACATATGCTTTACCTTTGGGGCTCACAAAACTTCTGAGATAATTCCATATATACACGACTACAGCATTTTCTATCTGAGGCAATTTGGGTCACATACTGTCAATTTAGAACTAATCTATCCAAGTAGCAACATTAAGTACAATAATTACAGAATACTATTAAGCAATTTGTTACTTTAGAATATAGGTTTCTAATTCCCCCTCACTCCCTCCCCCTCCCCTGCCCGCTCCTCCTAGCTATGGCCCTGTTATGCAATCTGCAGAGAGAGAGAGAGCACACATACTCACTCAGTGATAGTGACAAAGCTTCAGAGATGTACACAAAACAGTTGTCATAGCAACAAACAGAAATCCATGTATCAAAGGTGACTTTACCACAGACAAAGTAGTTCATGAGTCCAACATGATCACTAATTTAGTAAATATGAAGAGGTAATTAACATCCATTATTTCCTGATATGAAGTGGGAATTTTCTCCACAGAGGCTACCTTCGTCTATACTGTATATATATCTAAAGGTTAACAGATACCGAACATGTCTGGCTGTTCAGAATAACCTATATTCACCAGCTCAAAGTTCAGGACAGCTTGTAAAAAAAATATCTTTTCCATCTTGTCATATCATCTCCATTATCTGAAAAGTAAACTATGGCGGGACTAGCACAGAGGTAACTGAAGTAGGATTAGTATCCTGGCTGGAGGCCTCAGACTTGCCTATCACAACAAGGAACGCTCTTAACTTTGATACTGATCCTCTAAAGATCAGTGCAAGAAGAAACTTTTATTGGTGAATAGATTCACCACTCCTCAGCTTGAATGGAGCCCAAGAAGATACCAAAACAATCTTATCTTGGGAATGTTTTTATAAATGCCCCCCCCCCCTCCCTTCAACAATTCAGATTGATCTTGTAGTCCTAGTTGCTTGTATACATGCATATGATACAGTGGTCCGTGCACTGAAAGTACCGAGAAGTTATTGGGCACAACAAATGCCAGTTAAAGCTGCTTTTTACACTTTAATTTGAGTGCATTTTCAGTAAAGTACAATCTATTAGCTTGATTCCAAATTTGAGTTAAAATGTTGAATTTGTGAAAGTTGTCATCCATAAGCCCTTACGGACCTATCCCACATTCGTGGTCGCTAAAGCGTCATAAAAATATCTGCCTGATGATTATTATAATTATTTATAACAACCTACAAACACATTCTTATGATGAAGTACTTATTGATTATATTAGGCAAATATGTTTTATACCCACAATAGCTTAAAGGTATGCTGTATTGGCCTCAAATATGCTAGATATTCAAATATGGTCACCTTGGGTCAAAATTCTTAAACTGTTTTTATTCCAACCTTGGAGGAAATCTTCCTCATTGGGACGTTCAGCCATCTTGTGTGTTCCTTAAAAATGTCTGAGAACGATTGGTGAGTATTTAAGGCTCAAGGAAAGTACTTTTTGGAAACTTCTAGCAATTATAGCGTGCTATAATTTGGGGCCTTTACTGACTGCCTTTAAATAGAACATCTACAAACTTACAGGGCTTGCATATAAATTTATGTGCAACATGCTGTACCGTCTACGTCTAAAGTAAATTGGTAACATTTTAGCATTTTGTACAGCCCAACACGGCAACCAATAAACTCTTAGTCAATGACACTCCTCATTCTAATGTTGTGAGGAGACATGTAAGGGAAGATGGTAAGTACTAAATCACACAGTCCCTATTCTTAGGATGTGGTACTTACATAATTTTGCCCTCAAATTCTTCGGATAGATCTAAAACTGTAATCTGAGCAAGCATCTAATAATATTTATACATAGGAGTGTTTTTACATTAGATTATTTATACATTAGGAGTGTTAGCTCAGTGGTTAAAGCCCGGTGCCTTTGAAACATAAGGTCCAAATTTCGAGTCACTCAAGATTAATGTATGTCGTCCAGTTACAGAGTTGCTGACTATTAACAATTCATAATCATGGACGTTAAATATGAATGTAAGAGACTAACTTCAGTCAGCTTGAGGCTTTGATAAGCCAATGATGGCTTCTTCGCGAGTTCCTGCTTGCAGGAGGATCTAAAATACATACAATCATACATGTAGGATACCTGTCAGTACTGACAGAGGTCAATAGATATGGACTTTTAAAGGTCTTCAGGATCTGTGACATGATAACGCCATTAATGTGACGCCCTGAAGATTCTAAATTCCAAGAGCGCTCTAAATTATGTAGTCTTTAGATCTATGAGTTTAATTATTACGACAGCAGGTTCTGGTAACATCATTAAACTTTGTCAGCTCACACTGCAATGCACAGAAATAGTTAGTACACTATACCATGGTGGTCTGTTTTACCTCCATGACTATATACAAACCTATACCCGATTTAACCTATTTGTCTTCTGGCCAAATTGCCTTAAAAGAGACTAAAAAGTATTTCATGGTCAAATTCCTGAGCTCCAGGGATATTCTTAACAATTATTAAGAATGAAAACAAACTGAGCAAAATACAGTTTGGGGCTATGAGTTTGATAAAAGACCCAAGATGGTGTCCTCTCATGAAGCAAAGACTGAAGTGTTGCTGCTGGGTATATTACTTAGTAAAATGTGTTCAGACCAGCATATATTCCATTGTATACATGGAGTTGATCACAAACTAAAAAAAATATTTAGGATCCCTTAAGCTTTGTACTCTTGACCTTCATCATCCTGTGAGTAATCAGAAAACTATTGATCAGTGAATCGCACAACTGGAAATTGGACTGTCGGTAGCTAGCAGACTATTAATTTTACTCCAGCCAACAGATGAAGGGTAGAATATATATACAAACAGTACAAGAAGTATCTGAGTAGAAACACTACTGCACTATAGTCCACCACCCACAGAGTATACAACTCACTGCCCTCAGAATGGGAAAATATAAAACCTCTTTTACAATTATTCTATCCATACAGCCAGGCTTTATGTATCCAGTCTTTTCATTTTGTAAACTGCTTGAGAAAACCACAAACTATCATGAAAGCTACCCCTTCAAATACCCCTTTGCTGACCCCCATTGAGCCTCTGACCACAACCCCTACCATTAAAAGGTAATAAAGTTGATTTGTGGTTTGACAAGTATATTACTTCTCCTAAGGAAACAGACAGTAAAGGCAATTACATGTACCTCAAAAGATGTCTTTGTGTCAGTGGAGGCTTTTCAGAAACCAGCCTTAAGGTCGCTATGTCTGATATTATGAATAATGAAAAATATCAACCAATATCTATGAAGCATTCAAATCTGTGATACATCCCCTTAATTAACAGAAACAAATTTCCTGGAAAATTGACCTTTGCAGATGTACGTGACAGATACAATCCACTGTTAGAAAATGTGGGTCATTTGATATTTGTGCTAATTATTCATTATTTTAAATAGTTTATTGGTGGGAGTATTATCTGTGGACAGTGTTTTACTTCTGTTATTAATATTGTTTCTGATCTCCAGATTGACTGGATTGGGGGTATTTGCAGTACATATTTAAAGGTATGCTGTCATGGCCCCAAATATGCTAGATACTCAAATATGGTCACTTTTGGTCAAAATCCTTAAACTGTGTTTATTACAACCTTCGAGGAAATTTCCTCACTGGGACATTCAGTCATCTTGTGAGTTCCTTGAAAATTGTCTGAGAACAATTTGGATAGTAAAGACCTCCAGGAAAGACTTTTTGAAAACTTCTAGCAATTATCGGGTGCTATAATTTGGGGCATATACTGACTACCTTTAAGGTCATCAGTATCAATTGACGCAATCGTTTATGGCACACATAACATTACGAGTTTACAAACGTACTTTCTTGGATGTACTAATTCTGCATATTATTTCCAACTGACGATGGAGGATTCTTATAAAAGACATAAATGTCTAGCATATTTGGGGACAATACCAATGAAATTTAACTCAATGGGAGGAACACAATGAATATTGGTCACGCTCACTCAGTCTAAGATTCCGGGGGCGCCCAAATATTCCCTACTAAGGACTGGTGGTGGTATGGAAACAAATGCGGCTTGGATGGTTGTGTGTTAGGAACGACAAGCTTGAATCTCGCTATAATATGCAAAGAAAATAACACACATAGGTAAACGAGTAAAGAACGAGCGCTGAGTAGATTTCGTAATGTATTACTGTAATCAGCCACGGTATAGACATTACATCGCCACGAAGCCCTCAGTGATAAATAGAAGAACATGCATTCAAAGGAAAATGGTTACAAACGAGGTCTCAAAAGTATGTCCTTTAATGATTCATACAATATTGTATAAAAGACGAACACAAAACAGATACAAATACGACCACAATGATCGGAACCAGGGCTACTACCGAACCGAACGATTCAGAATGGGAGCGAAGACTGATTCACAAGTCTCAAGATCTGATCCAGCTGAGCTGATGGACAGAAGTCACATGACCTGTAAAACTTTCGTCATTATCCTCAAAACAGTGACATGTAGTCTAGATAAATAGAGGGCGACAAATATGATGACCAACGGCATCACACTAGGATGTCAGGCTGAATATTTTCATATTACCTGTCAAAAGTCCGCAGAAATTAGGGCAATCTGTCGCAATTTTATCACAAAATTTTCTTTCACTTTTTTTGGGCAATAAACAGCCGTGAACTGCACTGTGTGAAATTTTAGTATCAAATAACATAGAAGACATAACCCTGCTTTAACGGTTGTCTCCAATCAAATCTATTCCGATGAATGTCTGAGATACAAACACTTTCTGACACTTTCCTATCGATTTTTTTCGTGAAATGTTTGTGACAACTAAATGAGAGTAATGAGTAGCAGCAGCCAAGGTTGAAATGTATATTCCTCCACCCCCTTACTGTTGCAGAAACCCTCCTCCTCTGACATTGACAAATCCAATCAATTTTAACATCCTCCCCGAGACATTGACAAATTGTAATAATGACAAACTTAGATTCTGCTGCACGGCTTCACGTCTGGGATAGTTACTACTCAATGTTCCGTCGTCCTCTTCGTTGTCATGGCCTACTTGCCCTCTTTTTTTGTTAAGCCCTTCAGAATCAGGTCAGTCATCATTTAACATCATCTCCGAGGTTCTTAATTTAAAAATATCCTCCGTAACTAGACATTGAAACTAATAAAAAGGACCTAATGAAGACTTACGCCTACCGTCGTCGTCAGCTTCTAAGTCTCCCTCATTTTGTTCCGTATCTATTTGCCATTCTAACTATGACTCGGTACTTCAAACGAGAGTATATAGTAACTAAGGGGAGAAGATACAGTGCAGTAGAGTGTTAAAATTAAAATGCAAACAGCAGTACTGGTATGGGCTTCAGGTGGGGGCGCATTGACAAGAAATCTCAAACGCAACTTCTTTGGAAGTTCAGTAACCTCCCTGCAGGAGATTAAAGCAACACCAGGAGGTCTAAAAATATTGTTAGGCCTTTGTAAAAATGATTGTTTTCCCACAAGAATTCTTGAAAAGTTATACTATTCCATGATTAAATATGTATGTAGGGTATAAATACTTAGTCCTAGGGATGATAAACTCACAAACTCAACCAGTTAATTTCAAATAAAACTCAAATAAAAATTTACAACAACAAATATTTCACTATGTAGAGTACAGTACAACACAGTGAATTATGTCATACAGGTCTACAGTATTATAGATCTCACTATATGTAGAGTACAGTATGACAGTGAATGCTGCTTCTGTCATACAGGTCTATAGTATTATAGATTTCACAATATCTAGAGTACAGTACAACACAGTGAATGCTGCTTCTGTCATACAGGTCTACGATATTATAGATTTCACTATGTAGAGTACAGTATAACACAGTGAATGCTGCTTCTGTCATACAGGTCTATAGTATTATAGATTTCACAATATCTAGAGTACAGTACAACACAGTGAATGCTGCTTCTGTCATACAGGTCTACGATATTATAGATTTCACTATGTAGAGTACAGTACAACACAGTGAATGCTGCTTCTGTCATACAGGTCTATAGTATTATAGATCTCACTATATGTAGAGTACAGTACAACACAGTGAATGCTGCTTCTGTCATACAGGTCTACGATATTATAGATTTCACTATGTAGAGTACAGTATAACACAGTGAATGCTGCTTCTGTCATACAGGTCTATAGTATTATAGATCTCACTATATGTAGAGTACAGTACAACACAGTGAATGCTGCTTCTGTCATACAGGTCTACGATATTATAGATTTCACTATGTAGAGTACAGTACAACACAGTGAATGCTGCTTCTGTCATACAGGTCTACAGTATTATAGATTTCACTATGTAGAGTACAGTATAACACAGTGAATGCTGCTTCTGTCATACAGGTCTATAGTATTATAGATTTCACTATGTAGGGTACAGTATAACACAGTGAATGCTGCTTCTGTCATACAGGTCTATAGTATTATAGATTTCACTATGTAGAGTACAGTATAACACAGTGAATGCTGCTTCTGTCATACAGGTCTACGATATTATAGATTTCACTATGTAGAGTACAGTACAACACAGTGAATGCTGCTTCTGTCATACAGGTCTACGATATTATAGATTTCACTATGTAGAGTACAGTATAACACAGTGAATGCTGCTTCTGTCATACAGGTCTATAGTATTATAGATCTCACTATATGTAGAGTACAGTATAACACAGTGAATGCTGCTTCTGTCATACAGGTCTATAGTATTATAGATTTCACTATGTAGAGTACAGTACAACACAGTGAATGCTGCTTCTGTCATACAGGTCTACAGTATTATAGATTTCACTATGTAGAGTACAGTACAACACAGTGAATGATGCTTCTGTCATACAGGTCCACAGTATTATCGACACTGATGGGAAGGGTGGGGAGAGAGGCAGGGTCTACAGTATTATAGATTTCACTATGTAGAGTACAGTACAACACAGTGAATGCTGCTTCTGTCATACAGGTCTACAGTATTATAGATTTCACTATGTTGAGTACAGTACGACACAGTGAATGCTGCCTCTGTCATACAGGTCCACAGTATTATCGACACTGATGGGAAGGGTGGGGAGAGAGGCAGGGTCTACAGTATTATAGATTTCACTATGTAGAGTACAGTACAACACAGTG